>BQNB010015297.1:10680-73515 GCA_026074375.1 Tanacetum coccineum | reverse complement strand
CAAACACCAACAACGTGATTAACAACATCTATTGTAAGATTCTTCATACTTTTCTTTTTTGATTTCACTCAATTTTGTTCTTAATCAAAATTGATATTTTTTTTTCAATTGGTTTTGTGTCCTTTTAATTTCTTATGTTTAGATTAGGTAATTCATAACTATTATAATTCCCGTAGTAATAGGAATTCGAAATTTTCAATAGGATTGAATCATTAATTTTTTTTTGGGTCGAAAATTTTATAAAAATATATATACATTTTCAAAATTTTTTATAACTAGTTTCAAAACAAAAACTTGTACATTGTTGATTCATGCCAAAAACACGTTAAAATGACCATGTATTGATTATCGAAACATACATGATTCAATATAAATTTTTCGACATCATTGGTGAAATTTTACAAAAATAAAGGGGCGTTTGGATCATTTCATCGTGTTGGGAATTAGAGGCTTCTACAACTTAATGCTCCTGGTTCAAGTTTCTACTGCTGGTTGAAGAAACTACTGCTGGTGAAGATTAGAGAAAATAGTCTAAGTCATTAGTACTGCTAGTGTAATAGTTAGTGCTGCCAGTACAAAGTGTTAGTACTGCCAGTTTATTAGTACTGTTAGTTATGTGGTTAGTACTGTTAGTTATAATAGTTAGTACTGCTAAAGTGATATGCATGAGATATATTAGGAATAGATATGCATTGATTACTTGACGTGTTTTGTAAGCCCATTAGGGTTTCCTTGGTGTATAAAAGGAACCATACGGCATAGATCTAGATATCAAGTTTTATATAGTTTTCATAGCAAATATAGTTAGTATTTATAGTTTCAAGGTTATTCTGTAACTTTAATTATGTTTAATATATTGAAAGTTTAGCAAGATCTTGTTTTACTGTTTCATTTTTCTTCTTAGTATTGCAAACTAGATTCCGCATAGTTTGTAGTATTCACAATCTTAGTTTCTATTATAGTTGTCTTGGATCTATCCAACACAACTAAGCTTTAACAAGCTAAGTAAGATCTGTTCAAAATGGATCATCAAGTGGTATCAGAGCTTGTTGAGAAACTTTAAATAAAAAGAACTCTAACTCTATTCAAGATCTGTTAGTCAAAGAAAAGATGGAGTCACAATCAGAAACTACCCAAACAATGTCAGCACTAAAACTTCCAGTACTCAAACAGGAGACGATGATCTCTGGAGCATGAGAATGGAGCAATATCTTACTCACATTGATTATGCTTCTTTGGGAGGTTTGTGTATGGTGTGATGCACTTGCTATTGCAATTAGCTAGTGCGGTACTGATTGGTCCCATTCCTCCTAAATGGACGTTCATGAACAAAAGCTAGCAAGAAAGAATGAATTGAAAGCAAAAAGCACTATGTTGTTGGCCATTCCTGATGAGCACCTATTGAAGTCTCATGGAATCAAGGATGTAATGACCTTATGGGAAGCAATTAAGGCTAGGTTTTGAGGCAACAAAGAATCAAAGAAAATGCAGAAAACCATTCTAAAGCAACAATATAAGAATTTTGCCGCATCAAGATCTGAATGACTAGATAAAACCTATGATAGGTTTCAGAAACTGATCAGCCAATTCGAAATTCATGGTGAAGTTATCTCTCAGGAAGATGCAAATCTGAAGTTGCTGAGTGGTCTACCATTAGCTTTGAACAATATTGCTTTAATCATGAGCAATAAATCTGATCTAGACACATTGAGCATGGATGATTTGTATAATAATATGAAGGTGTATAAATCTGAGATTAAAGGCCAATCAAGCTCAAGCTCAAACTCTCAGAATGTGGCTTTTGTATCTTTAGAAAACACCAGCAGTACTAATAAAGCAGTTAATACTGCTCATGAAGTTTCTACTGCTAGTTCACAGGGACAAGCTTCTTCATCAACTTATGCTGATGATGTCATGTTTTTCTTCTTTGCAAATCAATCTAATAGTCCATAATTAGACAATGAAGATCTGGAGTAGATTAATACTGATGATCTTGAAAAGGTGGATCTTAACTGCGGCTAGGGCCATGGCTTACCATGAGGGTGAAGAGATTCTTTAAAAAAGACAGGAAGGAATTTAAACTTTAATGGCAAAGAAATTGTTGGCTTTAATAAGACAAAGGTTGAATGTTACAACTGCCACATGAGATGTCACTTTGCTAGAGAATGAAGGGCACCAAGGAATCAGGGGAATAAAAATAGAGATGCTCCAAGAAGGAATGCACCAGTGGATACATCTACTACAAATGCCTTGGTTGTTCAAGATGGGATAGGTGGTTATGATTAGAGGTTTTAGGCTGAAGAAGGCATTCACAATCTTTGTTCTATGGCTTATTACATCACATAGGTTCATCTATGTTCCAGACTCTTAGGTACATACTTGCTCTAGTGATTGCTTAAATCATATGAAACTCTTTATAAAAATTGTAGACCCATCAGCCCGTGAAGCTCTTAATAAATCTAATCTAGAAATTATAGGTTATCAAATAAGATTAGAATCATTAGACGCTAGGATAGTTGTTCATGAAAAGAATGAAGCTATTTATGAAGAAGATATTGCATTTTTAAAGTATGATGTCCAAGTGAAAGATATTTCTATCAAATACCTTAAAAATTAGTTAGAAAAAGCTTTAAAAGAGAAAGATGATTTGAAACTTAAACTAGAAAATTTTGAAGAATCATCAAAGAATCTAACTAAACTAATAAATAGTCAAATAAGTGCTAAAGACAAAGCTGATCTTGGTTATGATAGTCAAATGAATGAGAGTGAAGTGGTTCATAGTGTGTTTAACAGTAGAGAAAGTGATGTAGATGATAGTCCAGCAAATGATAGATTCAAAACAGGTGAAGGGTTTCATGTAGTTCCCCCTCCTTACACTGGGAACTACATGCCCTCAAGACATGACTTATCCTTTGCTGGGTTAGATGATTCTATCTACAAGACTAAAATAAGTGAAAGTGAAACTAGTATATCTAAGACTAGTAAGGATATTGTAGAAAAGCCTAAAACTGTTAGGCCTGGTGCTCCTATCATCGAAGATTAGGACACTAATAGTAATAATGATAGTATGTTTAGACCTAAATCTGATCAGACAAAACCAAAGTTAACTAAAATCAATTTTGTCAAATCTAATGAAAATGTGAAATCTATTAATAAGGAAAACACACATAGGCAAGTAGAGTATCCTAGGAAAAGTCAAAGTCCTAGGGAAAATAGAAGAAACTGGAATGGGATGATGACTCAGAAACTAGGAAAAGGTTTTAAGTTTATAAAGAAAGCTTGTTTTGTATGTGGGAGTTTCAACCATTTGATTAAAGTCTGTGATTTTCATGACAATAAAATGGTAGAAAAACCTGTGTTGAATAATAAGGGAAGGGTTACTGGTCAAAGGGAAATAAGACCAGTATGGAACAATGCTCAGAGGGTGAACCACCAAAATAAATTGACTCACCTACATCCTAAAAGGAAGTTTGTTCCAACAACTATATTAACAAAGTCAGGGTAAGTGCCAGTTAATGCTGTTAAGCAAAGCTCTCCAAGAACAGCAGCATCAATTAGTACTGCCAGGCTTGTTAATACTGCAACACCTAAATTAAAACTGGATGATGCATTACCCAAAACATATTCTTACTTTAAAGCACATTCACCAGTAAGAAGGGATTTTAACTAAAAATCAGCAGCTAAAACCAATAATCTTAATGAAAAAGTTAAAACTGCTAAGGTTAACAATGTAACTACTGTTTGGCCAAAAGAAATAGTTAGTGTTGCTAAGGGAAATGGGGAAAATGCTGTTAAGTCCTTAGCATGCTGGATTTAGAGACCACCAAGAAATGTTATTGACCATACCTCTAAAGACAGTGGATCATACATGCTTAAAATTTTTGACTATGTTGATCTACAAGGCAGACTCAAGTCAGTAATGGCTTGGGTCCCCAAGAGAAACTGATTCTCTCATTTTAAGTGTAGGGTAATCCACAATATACTTTACAGGATCAAGGGATTTTTGACAGTGGATGCTCTAGGCATATGACTTGAAACAAGTCCTTTCTTACATATTATCAAGAGATTGATGGTGGATTTGTTGCATTTGGAGGAAGTCCTAAAGGAGGTAAAATTAATGGAAAAGGTAAAATTAAGATTTAGAAATTAGACTTTGAAGATGTATACTTTGTAAAGAACTTAAGTTTTACCTTTTCTCTGTCTTACAAAAGTGATAAGAAAAAGAGCATTCTTTTCACTAAGACTGAATGTCTTGTTTTATCTCATGACTTTAAGCTACTTGGTGAAAGTCAAGTCTTGCTTAAAGTTCCCAGACAGAACAACATATATAGTTTTGATCTAAAGAATGTTGTTCCTTCTCGAGGTTTGACTTGTTTATTTGCAAAGGCTACAATAGACGAGTCTAATTTATGGCATAGGAGGCTTGTCATATAAACTTTAAAACTATGAATAAACTTGTGAGGGGAAACCTTGTAAGAGGATTGCCTTTAAAGATTTTTAAAAATGACCATACTTGTATTGCTTGTCAGAAGGGAAAGCAACACAAAGCCTCTTGTAAGACCAAGCTTATGAGTTCTATCAGCCAACCCTTACAAATGTTACATATGGACTTATTTAGCCCAACATCTGTAAGGAGTATTAATCATAAGACATATTGCCTTATTGTCACTGATGACTATAGTAGGTTTAGTTTGGTTTTCTTTTTGGCTACTAAGGATGAGACTAGTGGGATCCTTAAAACTGTTATTACTAGCATAGAAAACCAAATAAATCATAAGGTTAAAATCATCAGATGTGACAATGGAACTAAGTTTAAAAATAATGACATGAATCAGTTCTGTGGGATGAAAGGGATTAAGAGGGAGTTTAGTGTTGCCAAAACTCCATAATAAAATGGAGTTGCTAAAAGAAAGAATAGGATACTAATAGAGGCAGCTAGGACTATGCTAGCAGATTCATTATTACCTACTACATTTTGGGCTGAAGCAGTTAGTACTGCTTGTTATGTTCAGAATAGGGTTTTAGTGACCAAGCCTCAAAATAAGACTCCTTATGAACTATTACATGGTAGACCACCTAGTATTAGTTTTATGAGACCTTTTGGGTGTCCTATGACTATTCTTAATACCTTAGACCCCTTAGGCAAATTTGATAAGAAGGCTGATGAAGTGTTCTTTGTTGGATACTCTATAAATAGCAAGGCTTTTAGGGTATTTAAAATTAGAACTAGGAAAGTAGAGGAGAACCTGCACATAAACTTTCTTAAAAACAAACCCAATGTTGCAGGGAGTGGTCCAAATTGGCTCTTTGATATTGATTTACTAACAAACTCTATGAATTATGATCCAGTTACTGCAGGGAATCAAACTAATAAGAATGCAAGTATCAAGGATAATGTTGATGCAGTACCTACTTAACAATATATTCTGCTACCATTACTTTATGATAGTCCACAGAGCTTAGAGGATGCAGTTGCTGATGATGCTGGTAAAAAGACTAATGAAGAACCAACAAATAAGGGTGAAAGAAATGGTCAAGAAAAAGAAGGAGGAGCTTCAAGTAAAGAAGATGACCAGAATGTGCAAGATTTTAGAACTGATTTGGATAATTTGCTTGTTTAACAGAAGGAAGGTTATGCTAACAGCACTAACAGAGATAGTACTATTAGTCTATCTGTTAGTACTGTTGGGCAAATTTTTACTAATGCTGATGATCTTCCAACCGATCCTCTTATGCCTAATTTGGAGGATACAGCTGATCTTCTAAATATTGGTATCTTTAGTGGTGCATATGATGATGAAGATATGGGTGGAGAAGCTGACCTTAACAACTTAGAAACCACCATGAATGTCAGTCCTATTCCCACAACCAGAATTCACAAGGATCATCCTAAAGACCAGATCATTGGAGACATAAATTCAGCTACTCAAACAAGGAGGATGACCAAGATTTCTAAAGAACATGATATGGTCAGTTACATCAAAAAGCAAAGGAGAACAAATCACAAAGGTTATAAAAACTGCTTAGTTGCTTGTTTTCTCTCACAAATAGAACCCAAGAAGGTGACACAAGCTTTAACAGATCCAAGCTGGATAGAGGCAATGCAAGATGAGTTGCTATAGTTTAGATTGCAAAAGGTTTGGAGATTGGTTAATTTACCCAAAGGCAAGCATGCCATTGGAACAAAATGGGTCTATAAAAACAAGAAAGATGAGAGAGGGATAGTAGTTAGAAACAAGGTAAGATTCGTTAACACAAGCTTACACCTAAGAGAAGCATTAATTATTGATGCGGTTTTTTATGTTCAAAATAGGGTTTTAGTGACCAAGCCTCACAACAAGACACCTTATGCATCATTTATGGGGTTTTTTTATACCAGATGGATCTGAAGAGTGCCTTTTTATATGGTATTATTGAAGAGGAGGTGTATGTATGCCAACCTCCTGGTTTTGAAGATTCACATTTCCCTAACAAAGTTTATAAGGTAGAAAAAGCTTTATATGGTCTACATCAAGCTATTAGAGCCTGGTATAAGACCTTGTCTTCCTACTTATTGGAAAATGGATTTAGAAGGGGCATTATAGATAATACTTTGTTCATCAAGAAGGACAAAGATGATATCCTCTTAGTACAAGTATATGTTGATGACATCATCTTTGGATCTACAAAGAAGTCTTTATGTGATGAGTTTGAGCAGTTGATGCACAGAAGATTTCAGATAAGTTCTATGAGGGAGCTCACTTTCTTCTTAAGGTTGCAAGTAAAACAGAAAGATGATGGAATCTTCATTGGTCAAGATAAGTATGTGGCTGATATTTTAAAGAAGTTTGATTTTGCCACAGTGAAGACAACAAGCACTCTAATAGAGACTAACAAGGCATTACTTAAGGATAAAGAAGCTGAGGATGTGGATGCTTACTTATATAAATTAATGATTGGAACATTGATGTACTTAACAACTTCTAGGCCTGATATAATGTTTGTTATTTGTACTTGTGCAAGGTTCCAAGTTACTCCTAAAGTCTCACATCTTTATGCAGTGAAGAGGACCTTTAGATACTTGAAAGGTCAACCTAAATTGGGCCTTTGGTATCCTAGTGGTATCCTAGGGATTCCCCATTTGACTTGGAAGCTTTTTCTGATAGTTGAGTATGCTGGAGCTAGGCCTTGAAGGAAATCAACAACAGGGAGGTTGTTCAATTTTGGCAAAAGTTGATTTCATGGCAATGTAAAAAGCAAACTATAGTTGTCAACTCCACTACTCGATGACAAGAGTATGTTGCTGCTGCAAATTGCTTGTGGACAGGTGTTGTGGATCCAAAATCAGATGCTTGATTATGGGTTTAATTTTGTGAACACCAAGATTTACATTGATAATGAAAGCACCATTTGTATTGTGAAGAATCCAGTGTTTCATTCTAAAACCAAGCACATTGAAATAAGGCACCATTTCATCAGAGATTCTTATGAGAAGAGGCTCATTCAAGTGATTAAGATACATACTGATCATAATGTTGCAAATCTTCTCACAAATGCATTTGATGTTAGCAGGTTTAACTTTCTGATTGCTAGCATTAGATTACTTAATCTCTGAAGACGTGTTTGTTAGACTAATGATTAATATGGTTTGGAGATAGTATTAGAGATAAATTTAGAAATAAAACTGGTAGTTGTAAGGTATGCTGCTAGGCAGGATTTAGTACTGCTAGGCAAAAGTTTGTACTGCTAAGTATAATTAGTACTGCTAGTTATACTTAAGACTGCTAGTTCAAACTATTAGTCATAATTAATACTGTTAAACAAGAAAATACTTTGGATTGTGTATTCTTGGTTTTAGACTAACATTTGCAGGCTAAGCATATTGAGGACATGGTATTTAATGCTTCACCTCTAAAGTATTGATTGAGGGGAGGCTAATTATGTCAATATGCAGTCAAGAATGAATGGAAAGACATGTAGCATCAAACAGAAGTGTGTGAAGAGTCAAACACCTAGGCAAGCTAAAAGAGGTCACGACATTAAGATACCTCAGTCTGGTGGTCCCCTTGAAAAGGTTGGTGATGAGGCTGTCCATAAAGAGTTGGGTGACAAAATGGAAAGGGCTGCCACTATTGCTTCTAGCTTAGAAGCAGAGCAGGATAGTGGTAACGCCAATAGGACCCAATCTATGGCAACACTTAATGAGATAAGTCCTTAGGGAACTAGTTCAGGTGGTGGTCCCAGGTGCCAAGAGACCATATTAGGGGGTGTAAATGCTCAAACTAGGTTTGAGACTACATCTAAATAGTCCAATGACCCACCTCTCTTAAGAGTTCACACACTTGGAAGTGGATAGGACAGCATGTAACTAATAGAATTGATGGGACATTGTATAAAAGTGTTTGAATTGGTGAGTTTAAAAGAATTGAAAGAAAGTAAAAACAGACAGAGTGATTAAGTGAGCAAAAGAAATGAGAGATATAGTAAGTTGAAAACAAAAAGAGAGCTTGCGAGAATCTAAATTTATGATGGAAATGCTTGTTGGAACAGAATTAGAGTTAATACTGCCAGGCATAAACTTAATACTGCCAGTATTAAGTTAGTACTGCCAAGCATATCATAATACTGCTGGGTAAAGTTAATACGACTTGGCTTAAAGTTAGTACTGTTAGGCTAAACTTAGTACTGTTGGTTGACCGTTAGTACTGTTTGAGGCATAATAGAATTTCATTAATTAAAATAGCCGTTGAGATATTTCCGCCAACTACTTTGCTTAAAGGTTTCCTTGATTTGAATAAATCTTGAACTTTCTTTATATATTAAGATTTCTTCAAGATGAATACTCAATTTTATTCAGTCGGTCCAATCAAAAACCTTAAGTACTATCTATTATCTTAATTACCTTTATCAAAAACACATACTCGCATCCACGATCATAACCCAGAACCCTACTCAAACTTTACTTAATTGGATGGCAAATTTGGACTTCCGTGACAAACATAATATGGTCGCCTTCTTAAAGAAACCAGAGGGAAGTGCAGGATTTTATCAGATAGTAGATTTTATTAATTCTACTCACATTAAGTATGCTCTCACTAAAAATCCAACCATCTATGTTTCACTTATCCATCAGTTTTGGCAAACTGCTTCTGCAAGCACATATGAGAATGGAGAGATGGAAATAACTGCTACCATTGATGGGAGAGTTAAGACTATTACTGAAGCATCTATAAGGAGGTATCTCAAGTTAGAAGATTCTAATGGTATTAGTACTTTACCTAATACTGAAATTTTTGAGCAACTTGCTCTTATGGGGTATGTGTCCAATTCTGACCGATTAACTTTTCAAAAGGGACACTTTTCTCCTCAGTGGAGGTTTTTGATCCATACCATCCTTCATTGTTTAAGTGCTAAGAAAACTGCTTGGGATCAATTTAGTAGCAACATAGCCACTGTTATCATTTGCTTGGCCACAAACAGAATTTTTAATTTTTCAAAATTGATTTTTAATGCCATGGTGAAAAACTTGGATAATCAGTCTAAATTTTTAATGTATCTAATATTTATACAAATCTTTTTGAACAAGCACAAAAGACAGCTTCTACCTCACAAAAGAACTTATATTGCTCCTACTCTTACTCAAAAACTTTTTGGCAATATGAGAAGGATTTCTAAGGGTTATAATGGGGTGGACATTCCATTGTTTCCAACAATGCTTGTTCAAGGTCCAATTTATCAGGGTGAAGGATCAACAGTCCTAGTTGAGTCCCATCATACACCCACAATTGCTCCATCAACCTTACCACCACATATTTCACCAACACTTAAGAGTCATATCAGATAGGAAACTGAAGTTCCTCAGCGTAGTTCTCTTCCTCACACCAATGTAGTAGATGAGGCTGCATCTACAGGTGTGGATGTCAGACATGGAGGGGCTGCCACAATTGTCACTAGCTTAGATGCAGGACATGGCAGTAGTAACATTAATAAAACCCCATCTATGCCTTATGATTCACCTCTCCCAAGAGGTCACACACTTGGAAGTGATGAGGGTAGAATGCATCAACATGAATTGATAGATTTGGTCACAAAATTGTCAGATAGATGTGAAGCTTTAGAGACAGACTTGAGACAGACAAAGAAAGTCTATGGTGATGCTTTTACTAGACTTATCAAGAAGGTAAAGAAGCTATAGCAGACTGTCAAGACAAGTCAAGCTAGAAGAAGGTCAAGAGTAGTTATATCTCATGATGCAGAAGAGGATTTAGAGGATTCTTCTAAACAAGGGAGGATGATAGAAGAAATTGATCAAGATGCAGGAGTTACTTTGGTTACTCCTACACATAGTCAAGAAGATCAAATTGAAGATCAGTTGGGAGTCTTTAGTGCAGCTAAGGTACTTGAAGATGCAGCTAAGAATGTTCACACTTATACTAGAAGAAGAAGGGCAGTTATGTAACACCCCTAAAATGGCTCGCAACGGAATATGAGTCAGGAGGCGTGTTACTTCATAGATCAACAACACAAGATATATATAGAACGACCATTAAAAGTCGTAAAAAACGGAATACATTTGATTTTAGCAAATAATCTTGTTACAAAAGCACGAAGTTAAACTTGTTCGCCATTAATTTGTAAAAGATACTAGTTCATAACCACAATTTTCCAAAAACCATATGACAAATATTTTGCATGTTACCCAAACATATAATCACAATTGTATTACCAGCACCTGTTGCCTATTGACCTCTGAAAAACATTGCTTTAAAACATCAACAATATGTTGGTGATTTCATTGGTTTAAATAAATCGTATAATGAAGGACCAAAGGATCACCCATTTGTATGTATAATTGCATAACTGTTGCAGGACTCTCATAAAGCATTTATGGTTCGCTCCTTTAAGCTCTGTTGTCATTGAAAGCTCGAACAATATAATGCAACGTAAAAATTGCCCCACATTTGCCCTGGATGGCTGTTTTTTCTAACCCAACACTCACATGTCGACACTGGTTTATCGTTCGTTATTGGCATACGGAGGCACTGTACGCATTGATGACTCACCCCGAATCTCGGGGATTGTTATAGATGGCGATGTCAATCCCAATTAGATTTATTCATAAATTCGCGCTTACCCCTCAGGTTTTTAAACAGTTCATGATAATGGGCTCAACTTGGGTTATTGCTTCTTAGGCTAACAAGTTTAATCTTAATATAAAAAAATTACCATTATCGTCTGTAAAAGTATATAATTCATTCGCATCAATGTTTCATCACCCCAAAAAAAAAAAATTATAATTTACAAATCATTTTTTTAATAACATGGGCTATGAACTTTACAACGAATGTGAGGTAATATTCGATTAATGAAATATCCAAAATGAAACGCCAGTCACGCTAACGCCCGGAAATGCCATCATAGTTGCAACATAGTTAATATATAGGCCGTATGTGATACTCAAGTAATTTGTACTACACACACTATATATACTATATCCTGTTTTTAGTTCCATCATTTACTATCGTTTGGGCTATCATAATCAAAGGAGATATGTAGTGACGTTTCATGAGGAAGATAGGACACTTTATATCGTAATCCAACAAGTCGTCGATTACAACACCACCGATGATGGCCTCCCTCATCTCCTCATTTGTACATTCCCTTACAGTATTATAGCACTTTGATGTTATAAAACCATTTAATTCTATATAGCTATACATCAACTCTAAATTGTTTACGTGAAATCATATTTATAATGTGAAATGTTTTTTTATAAATACGCCTTTAGCAAAAAGATGACCTATCTTATAGTTTTAAGTTCGTTTTCTTTCTCGCGTTTTTCTTCGTCCTCGTTTTTTAGTAAATTTAGACGAGTGATCATATAGTATATTTTTAAGTTCTACATATCTGTGCGGTGATGAATAGTGTTTTTTTTTAACTGTTCATATAGGTTAAATTTCTTTATTTTTATCATTTTTTAAAATTAGCGTTTATTATCTAAATTAAAACCCCTATATATGTCGTTATTTATCCTTTTATATATATTCGTTTATGCTCCGTCGTTGTTTTAGCGGATTCTTTTTCTTGAGAGCACAGTTCTCATAATTAAGGTTTTTTTCATTTATTAATGTTTTTTTTTTTTTTATTAAATTTTTAAAAGTATATGTTTTTGTGTCGTAAGTGAAATAGTATCCGTTTATAAAATTTAGTTTTTATTAAAGTATAATTTTTTCGTTACCGTTATATTGTTAATTAAGCGCATCTTCTTCGTTATTTAATCGTTTTTATGAGTTTCTTATCCATTTTGGAATATCCTCTTGGGATTGTACTAATATTTATAAAAATATAATAATATAGACACTTTAATTTTCGTATGCGTCCACCCATACCAGGAAATGTTTTGAAAGTTTGTGAGTTAAAAATAAAAAATTTATTTTATGCTTTGATTTTATACTTTTAAGCTTCAACACCTTGTTACAAATACTTTACAACACTTTATAGCTTATGTATTACATATAATAATTCCATTAGTCCATACTTTGTACATGTATCCAAGATGACAAGTTATCTAATCTTACTTTTAATCAAAATTTATTAAAGAAACCCTAATTTAACAAGTTTACACATGAACCCTTTATACATAAACCAAGAGTGTACAAGGATTATACTTCCATTATAACACAATATTAACATCAATATAACATGTACAAAAGTTCACAAAACAATTATCACAAGCAAAAATCCATTTCACATGTTTAAAAGCATCCTAAATGGTGATATTGCTAAATAGAACATATAAATGCATAAAATGATAAATGAAAGACATAAAGAGTTTTAGATAACCTTATGATGATGAACAACAAGATCTACACACTTGTTTAGCAACAAAACCCTAGCTTACAACTCTGGAAAACCCTAATTCAAGCCAAAACCCTAATCCTTCAATAACTTGCTTAAACCTTTCAAACCTTTAACCAACCCTTGCAAACACCTTAGGTTATCATAGGAAGGATGTATGAATGCTTGTATGGCCTTAGAAAATCAAGCTATGGTTTATGTAAAAGGGGTGTTTGATGCCGTGGGATTGGGGGAGAGGAAAAAAGAGAGTGTTTTGTTGTTTACACCTTAAAAATGAGAGAAGTGTGTGTATCCTTTCTAGTTTAGGCATTATATACTCCAAGGACTTAGTCAAGATCATGTCTAGGTTCATAAAAGACACAATGAGGGTTTCGTGGAAGACTTTGGTTATTTACTATTTGAGTTAGTAAGAAAAATGAGCAATGGTTCCTAAAAGTAGAGGTTATCCCATGAAAACAAGGAGTGATGTTTTTCTAAGATATTTTATAACACCCCGTGTTTTAGGGTCATTGACGTCGTCAATAAATTCACTATGTACTTTTAGATTTGTACGCATTTGCTTTTAATCGTAATCGTTAAGTTAAATCGCGTAAACTAAAAATAATCAATCAATGTAAACGGGCATCAAACAATTAAATGTTTACATCAAGCAAGTATTAAATAATTATTTTGAGAATAATTATGGTCATTGTTCATTTTTTTATTGGTTACGTACATTTACTACGTTTCGCGATAAAGTACGTTTAGGCATACCCAGAACCCCATTAATTAATCTACGCTTCAACGAATACTTTGTTTTACATCCAACACTCAAAGTTTTATTAAATTTTACCCAAGTTATTATTGTTGGTCAAATGTTGCATGAAATAAACTAGCTAGGACATAAATACTTCAAGTATTTACCTTATATGAAAAACTACATTATGTAACTAGTAAATAATGAATGATATTTATGTAAAACATCAAAAACTCTTCTAGTATCCCCCCCTCATATTTTTCGTGTATAAGAAGCCTAGGGAGACAAAGAGCACACAAATAAAACACTAGGAACCTTGTACTACAACAACTAATCAATGCTTGGACTAGAAACATGTTTATTTGACCAAGGACTCCATAAAACCCTCATCCTTGTTTCCCTCCTCATGTCCAACGACCAAAACCCCCTCCATAGGTCTTTTTGGTCTTTGTTTTCTCATATTTGACTAGTCTTTATGCTTATATACCACTCTTATACTTCAAGTAGCACACACATAACATTTCCTTAAGGTGAAAAGTTGATAAACACCCTCTCTTGCTCTCTACTCACCCACGGCTCAAAAACCCCCAATTAGACAATCCATACCTTGATTTTCTAAGAGCATACACACATACACACATCATTCCTAAGACATACTAAGATGTTTGCAAGCATTGGTTAACCATTTACAAGTATTGAAGCAAAGAAAGTAAGATTAGGGTTTTCATCCTAATCTAGGGTTTTTAAAGTTGCAAGCTTTGGTTTTTAATCTAAACAAGGGTTTAGATTGTGTTGTCTATCATCATTGTTCATCATAAGGTCATCTAAAAACCTTTATCTTTTCATTATCATGATTATATGTGTATATGATGTTTATATAGCTAAATCACCATTAGGACACTTTTTAAACATGTAAAAGAGATTTTTACTTGTGATCATTGTTTTGTACACTTTTATATATGTTATGACATTGATGATATCATGTTAAAATGGGTATATAAGTGATGTACCATGTTGGTTAAGTGAAAAGATGCATATGTATGAATTAGGGTTTTAAAAGTACTTAAGGAAAGTTATTGTTTTCATGAGTTGTTAATGACTTGATAATCTTGTTATCATGGAATCTCATGGACTAAATATGGACTTTGGACTTTATTATATATATATGACATATGATATAAAGCAATATGGAAGACTTGTGGTAAATTGTACTCATAGTATGATAAATAAGGGTTATGGGAGGATTTGGTAATACTTTACTAAGTTAAAAGAACATAAAACAAGTCTTATATATATATATATATAGTATACATAATTGATTATAAAGGGCTGGTTTTGATTCGAATTTCAAACAATAGGTTTTGACCATTTATAAAGATAGTACACCTCACGACAATTCCAAAGAAGGTAAGAGAAACTCAAAAACGATTAAATAACGAAAAAGAACCATAAATATAACCGTTATAGTTAATACCGGATTTATAAAATTAGAATTATTATAAAAAGTTACTATTCATCAGTAAACATTTATTGGAAAACAAATATATAATGATAAAGCTTTAAAATACGATAACGTACCTCGAAAAATCTCCCGCGCTAAAAACGAAGCAATAACGAAATAAGATAACGTCGTTTACGGGTTTTTAACGATAACAAAACCATAAAATAAGTTTAAAACTGGAATGACATTAAAAATTATGTTCATCAGAGGACTAAAAGTATAAAAAATTGTCAAATTTTGCTAACTCGTCTTGAATACGAAAGCGTGGATCATAAGAAACGTAAGAAAAACGGGCTTAAAAACGAGAAAGTTACGCACTCATTGTAAACTTGTGTCACTATTTCCTGAGATTATATGTGTTGGTTCGTTATTATTAAAACTTTTTGCGAACATTTTAGAGATCACTAAAATAAATTTATACTTTAATTTAAACATTATAAATATTATTTATAAAGGCGATTAACTCATTTAACGATTACTAGAATACAAATACAAGATTAGCATTTATTAAATGCTATTTAAAGTTTCCACAAACTCAATTAGATGGGTGTATGTAGCTAAATGAGAACTATATAAGATGTATATGTTTAATCAAGGTACTTAGTACTTATATGACCTATAATTTTTTAGGTTGCATTCGGGCGTTTTAGTGACGCATTTTCACTTGTGAAGTATATTATTGATTAACTCACTCGAGGTGAGTTTCATAGCCTCGCTTTTCAATCTTTTGAATGTTTTATAAACCCGCGAGGGGGTTACATGCTTGTCTACAAACTCTTATACTTATTCGGTTATCTTATAACAACGTGATTGTTTTTAAAGGATATTGTGAGTTCATAGCCCCATGTTTTACTAGTTTTAAATATATTTTTGGGGTGGGAACATTCTTTGTTTTACAATTGGACGCAAGTAACTTTGAAATACTTCTTGTTTTAGATATTGCATATGATATGTGTGAAAACACATATCCGTTTTATATCAAAAATGGCCATAAAAAGACAAAATTATGCTTTAAATGCTTGAATATTGCTTGTTTTGTCTTTGTGATTGTGTAGGTACGGATAGTGCAAAAATCTCAAGAAAACGGTCAAAACCGAACAAACACGGACACGGGAAAGGAAAGAGAATACAAGAGCCAGGAGAATACTAGCAAAGGTCAACAAAAGTCAACCCTTGGTCAACCAAAGTCAACTCACAAAAAGACAAAACCCAAATATACCAAATCAGTCCCTTAAAGTTAGCAAATTTTCAAAAATGGTCCCCTAAACCCTAACGGTGTTAACTCTTCTCCAATGTATCATTTTAAACGACTTTTTGTCGTTCTTATATATCTTGTGCTATTGATCTGAGAAGTAACACGCCCCGGATATCCTTATTCCGCTGCGACCCATTTTGGGGGTGTTACAGATTGGTATCAGAGCCAAGGTTATAGAGAACCAGGTCAAATGTTTTGCTGGACTATAACCATTTTCAAACATTGCATTCATAAAAAGGGGTTTTTACGGGACACACTAGTTGTTGCATTAGTTAGTTATACTAAATGCATTCATAATTGATATACGTGTTTATAATATATTACGTATATTGCAATAAGGTGATTCTTCAAAACCTTAAGAAATGTTTGGAGATTGTTCTTGTTCTTGTGTTGATGGAGTACTTAATGATGGAGCATCCTAGTCAATGGAACTTGATATAGGATAATTAGCTAAAACCACAGCTCTCGGAGCAGCAGCTTCTTAAATAGGAGAAACAATAATTGATGGAGGAGCGAAGTATTCATCGAACATAGGTTGAAACAAGCGATCCCAATCATCTCTTGGTGGTGGAATACAAGGTTGTTGAGAAACATGGTTTAGAACAAGTCCTGAACTGGATGTTGCAGGAGTCATAAAATGAAGCCCGGGTATAACACCCCGTGTTTTAGAGTCATGTACGACGTCAATAAATCTACTATTTAATTTTTAGTGCTGTACGCAGTTGCTTTTAATTTAAAGTATTAAGTTAAATCGCGTAAGCTAAAAATGATCATTCAATGTAAACGGGATCAAACAATTAAACATTTGCATCAAACAAGTGTTAAGTAATTATTTTGAGGATAATTATTAACTTTGTTCATTTTATTTTTATTGGTTAAGTAAAGTGTTTACGTTTCGCGATAAAATACGTTTAGGCATACCCAGAACCACCAAAACTTTTCTACGCTTCAACAAATACCCATTATTATACCCAATACCTAAAGTTTTATATAACTTTACCTATGCTAACATTGTTGGTCATATGGTACATGAATTAAATCAACTAGAAATCTACACATTACAAGTTACACCTTTACATTAAATTCTTATACATTTAAACTTCAAATGATACAAGATATTTTGTATAAGACCAAAAATCACCAACTAGCTCCCTCCCCTCCTCAATTTTCGTGGCTTATATGCATCCTAGGGGACAAGAAGCACACATTGTATCAACTAGAACTTGTACAACATAAGCCTCATTAACACCTTAAGGACTATGACTAGAAATTGACCAAGACTTTCCTTAAAACCCTCCTAATGTTTCTCTTGACCAAAGACTTTCCTAAGACTTCTACATATGAGCTTTGACTAGTCTTTGAAGTATATAAAGGAAGCACTAGATAGAGAGCACACATACACTTCATTTCTTAAGGTGAAACAACACCAAAACTCTCTTGCTCCTCTCTCCTACCCACGGCTCAAAACAAACACACCTACACAATCCATAGTTTTTATTTTACAACACATAGAAGTGTTCCTACATCATATCTAAGATACCCTAAGGTGTTTAGAAGGTTTGGTTTGGGATTTACAAGTGATTAAGCAAGAAGGTTCAAGATTAGGGTTTTACTTGGATTTAAGGTTTTCAAGGTGTTGAAAGCTAGGGTTTGTTGCAAACAAGGATATAGATTCTGTATGATTCATCACCACAACTTCTGTATTAAGGTTACCTAAAACTCTTAATCTCTTACATTCATGATTTTAGGCATATATAATGTTTGTATAGTTATCACCATCTAGGAAACTTATTTACATGTAAAAACGGAATTTTTACTTATGATCATGGTATGATATACTTTTTCATGTGTTATATTGTTGTTAAGAACATGTGAGAATAGAAGTATATACATTTCTAATAAGTATGGTTTAAGTATAAAAAGCTTATATAAACAAGTTACCTAAAAAGTGTATATATAAAAGTTCATGAACAAATGGGTATGTAAACTTATGGATCTTGTGATTCTTTGACAATCTTTGGACAAATGATGTACCTTGTAGGGACCCTAGAATGTAATGCATGCGATAATTGAGTGGTGTAAATTGGTGTGTTACAAATGTTAAGCTAAAAGTACAAAATCAAGTTTAAAAACATGTTTTAAACACAAACCTCCAAACGTTCTGTATTGGTTCGAAAAATAAGTATACATTTTATAATTTTTATAAAAATAGTACGCGTCTCAATGACTATTCCAAAAGGTAAAGAAATCTCGAAAAACAGATTAATAAACCGAAAAAGATACGATAAAAATACATAAAGTTAATACCTATTTTATAAAATTAACATTAAAAAAGAAAGCTACAAATACTTCGTTAATACTGGTTTTATAAAATAAACTTTATAAAAGCAATCTATAAAATACTTCTTAAACAGAAAGTTTAGTATTTTTCACAGATTGTACATATTTTTAGGATTTTGAAATGATAAGAATTGTAATTTTTTAATTAATAACGAAAAAGTTATGAATTTCGTAAGTTTACGACAATAAATACTTATATAAAACTATTTTTATAAACGTTACTATTCATGACAGAAACATTTATTTTTTTACGAGAACGTGCTCGAAAGAATCGCTAAAAACAGAACTATAACGAATAAAATACGACGTTTACGGGTTTTACAATAACTAAAACTATAAAAATAACTTTATAACTAGTGTGAACAGTAAAAAGTACTGTTCATCAAGGGACTAAAAATATAAAAATGTCAAATATTGATAACTCGTCTTAATACGAAAATATAGGCATAAGAAAAGCGCAAAACGTGCTTAAAACGTGAAAGTTACGACATTTCTACACATTTGCACTATTTCCTGACATGAATAGTGTTGGTTCGTTTTTAAAATAAATTTTTGCGGAACATTTTAGAATCACTTAAATAATATTTATACATGTTTTAAGCTTTATAAATATTATTTTACAAAAGCGATTTCATTATTTATACGATTTCACGAGTTCAAATACATGATTAATATTTATCAAATACGATTTAAATATTATTTCACAAACACAATTAGATGGTGATGTAGCTATATACAATTATATATGATGTTAGTTAATTAAGGTACTTAGTACTTATACGGCCTATAATTGTTTAGGTTGCATTCGGGCGTTTTAGTGACGCATTTTTCACTTGTGAAGTATATTATTGATTAACTCGCTCGAGGTGAGTTCATAGCCCCAAGTTTTACTTGTTTTAAATATATTTTTAGGTTGAGAACATGCTTTGTTTTACAATTGGACGCAAGAAACTTTGAAATACTTACTGTTTTGGATATTGCATATTTTGAAATACTTACTGTTTTGGATATTGCATACCATGCAATACTTATTGTTTTGGATATTGTATACCATGCAATATTTACAGTTTTAAATATTGTATACCATGCAATACTTATTGTTTTGGATATTGTATTCCATGCAATACTTACTGGTTTGAATATTGTATACCATGTAATACTTACTGTTTTGAATATTGTATACCATGCAATACCTACTGTTTTGGATATTGTATACCGTGCAATACACACTCTAAACAATTGTGGTCCTACACTCGTACATTTTTACAAACCTATGAACTCACCAACTTTATGTTGACGTTTTAGCAATGTTTTTATCAGGTTATTATGGTACAAGAATCAAGGATACATTGGTGGTTAACATTGTGGATCATTTTCTATAAAGATTTACGTGTATCACATTTTGGGATAATTGTCATGTAGAAAAATCTTGGCATTTTCAAGAATGAACAAGTTTAGCCGTTGAGCTTTTGTAACAATAATTTATTAACTCCAATGTATCATTTTCAAACGACACATTTAGTGATCGTTCTCTCATGTCTTGTGCAAGGTTATTATGAAATAACGCTCCCGGATCCTTATTTCGCTGTGACCCATTTTGGGGGTGTTACAGATTGGTATCAGAGCCAAGGTTATAGAGAACCAGGTCAAATGTTTTGCTGGACTATAACCGTTTTCAAACATTGCATTCATACGAAGGGGTTTTCCCACGGACATACATATATTTGTGTTGCATTAGTTGGTCCATACAGATGCCTTACATGATTAATATACGTGTTTATATTATAGTACGTATATTACTACTGGTCTTATATAATATACTTATATAAGTTTAATTTTGCTTGTTATAGCAGTCATGTCGCGTTTATGATTTTATGAAATCTAACGGGTATTATATTTTCTTATAATTGAAGGTTAATTATCACCAAGAAAAGGTCACAGGTTAATCCCAGAAACAACGCCGGCTGCAACAGCCGCCACCACTACCACTGTCACTAATTCCCAACTTCAGGCAATGATTGACCAAGGCGTTGTTTCCGCCTTGGCAGCACGTGATGGTAACAGAAGCACGAATGGCGAAGACAACCATAATTCAGGAACGGGCGTCAGAAGGACTGAACGTGTTGCTCGAGAGTGCACTTACCAAGACTTCATGAAGTGCCAACCACTATATTTCAAAGGCACTGAGGGAGTTGTCAAACTAACTTAATGGTTTGAAAGGATGGAGACTGTATTCCGTATAAGCAACTGTTCTATGGAAAATCAGACCAAGTTTTCTACTTGTACTCTTCTAGCAAGTGCTCTAACGTGGTGAAATTCCCACGTTATGATTGTTGGTCATGATGTTGCGTATGAAATGACCTAGACCGATCTGAGAAAGAAGATGACTAACAAGTACTGCCCGAGGAACGAGATGAAAAAACTCGAGACTGAATTGTAGAATTTGAAAGTGAAAGGTACCGATGTGATAGGCTACAATCAACGTTTCTAGGAACTGGCATTGTTGTGTGTTAGGATGTTTCCTAAGGAGTCTGACAAGATTGAAAGGTATGTCAGTGGATTGCCTGACATGATCCATGGAAATATCATAGCGTCAAGGCCAAAAACAATGCAGGATGCTATTGAAATGGCAACTGAACTAATGGACAAAAAGATCAGTACTCTTGCTGAACGTCAAGCTGAGAATAAGAGGAAACTTGACAATAACAACCAATCTCAACAACAATCTCCCAAGAGACAAAATGTGGCTTAAGCTTACGCCGCCGGGATTGGTAAAAGGAAGGAGTATGCTGGAACTCTTCCATTATGCAACAGGTGCAAGCTGCACCACAATGGGCAATGTACTGTAAAGTGCGGGAATTGAAAAAAGGTTGGCAACATAACCCGGGATTGTAGGAATCCTGCTGCCGCCAGGAATCAAAGAACCCTCACTTGCTATGAATGTGGGGATGAAGGGCACTACAGGAGTGATTGCCCAGAATTGAAGAATCGAAACCATGGAAACCAAGCTGAAGGTACTAGAGCACGTAGAGTGGTGCATGCCTTAAGAGGAGGAGAAACCGATCAAGACCCTAACAACATTGAAGATGAGATCGAAGCTTAAAAAAGAAAGTTGTCTCACTTTGCCTAATAAATCCTAAGTTGGAACTATCTTAGACTTTATCTCCTTAGGAGTTCTCGTTGTATTTCTTTTAAATTTCTATTGCACGAACGATTTAAAATTATCTATCGAATCTATGTATTGTGAAATTTCAGCCAATCTACTCCAATTCTCTAAATTATTCATGTAAGCCATTCTAAAAATCATAACGCTATTTTGACAAAAATGAGCAATGCATAGTTAGTCCTCAATTATACATAATTTGATCACCTATGTATAATTCAGGAAGGACCATGCTATGCTGAGAGTAGTCACCTTAAAACTTCTTGTCAAGAAACAATTTCCTATTTATATCAAGTTCTGTGTGCGTATTCATAAAACATACCTATCACAAGGAACCAAACTAACAATCATAATAACTAAGTAAACTCTTATACCATCTTACAATAAAGTCAACGTCATCTTATACCAAGCCCTAAGCTAAGAAGTTGATACACATCACTAGTCATCCTAGGACAATCCGCTATCAAACTTGCTCGCCAAAAGAGTTACACCAATGAGAGGCGTGAGCCTTTAGAATTCGAGTTGACGACCGAGTCATGTTGAAGGTATCACCTAAGAAAGGAGAAGTGCGCTTTGACAAACGGGGGAAGCTAAACCTCAGGTATGTTAGACCATCCAAGGTGATGGAAAAGGCTGGAGACGTTGCTTACAAGCTCGAGCGTCCTGAAGAGCTGAGTAGGGTTCGCAATACATTTCATGTATCAAACCTGAAAAAGTGCTATGCCGACGAGCCGTTAGCCATTCCGTTGGATGGACTTCATCTTGATGACAAACTTCATTTTGTTGAGGAACCGGTAGAAATCATGGACCGTGAAGTTAAACGGTTGAAGCGAAGCCGAACCCCATTATTTAAGGTTCTATGGAACACCAAGCGAGGTCCTGAGTTTACATGAGAATGCGAGGATCAATTCCAGAAGAAATACCCACATCTCTTCTCAAAGACCGCACCGTCATCAAGTGCTGCGTCTTAAGCCTTGAGGACAAGGCTCATCTAACGGGGGGAGAGTATAACACCCCGTGTTTTAGGGTCATTGACGTCGTCAATAAATTCACTATGTACTTTTAGAATTGTACGCATTTACTTTTAATCGTAATCGTTAAGTTAAATCGCGTAAACTAAAAATAATCAATCAATGTAAACGGGCATCAAATAATTAAATGTTTACATCAAACAAGTATTAAATAATTATTTTGAGAATAATTATGGTCATTGTTCATTTTTTTTATTGGTTACGTACATTTACTATGTTTCACGATAAAGTACGTTTAGGCATACCCGGAACCCCGTTAATTAATCTACGCTTCAACAAAAACCCACAATTGGACCCAATACCTAAAGTTTTATTAAACTTTACTCAAGCTAACAACATTAGTCACTTTTTACATAAGAAAAATAAAACAAGGCATAAAATGTACAAAATACACACTTCTATATAAAAGCTACAACTAGTAACTTATGTAATTCTTACAAGATATTAAGTTAATATCAAAAAGGGCTTCTAGAAACCCTTTCCCCCCCCCCCCCCGCCCCTCCCCCCTTATCCCATGGCACAACAACAACAAAGGGACAAGAAGCAGACAATTTTCACAACTTGGTCTTGTACAACACTTCCTAATTAAACCTTATGTCTTTGACTAGTGTTTAGACCAAACATCTTCCATGTTTTACTCATCTTGTCCTAAGACTTCCCATGAAAGACTTTGACTAGTTCAAGTTGCATATAAGGCAAGTATCAAGCAAGAACACATACATATCATTTTCATAAGGTGAAAAACCAACTTTTCTTTCCCTTTTTCCTCTTTGAAGCCCACGGCTACAAACACCCCAATTAGACAATCCATAACTTGATTTTCTAAGACCATACAAGCATACACACATCCTTCCTATGATAACCTAAGGGGTTTTGAAGGGTTGGCTAAGCATTTGCAAGATTTAATCAAGTGATTTAAAGATAAGGGTTTTCATGGAAAACTAGGATTTCAAGTTGTGTAAGCTTATGTTTGTAATCTAAACAAGGGTTTAGATTGTGTTTTCCATCATCATACATCATTATAAGGTTATCTAAAACCTTTTATGGATTTACATTTATGATTTTATGAGTATATATGTTCTATGTAGCAAGAATCACCATTTAGGACTTTTAAACATGTAAAAAGAGTTTTTACTTGTGATTATCATTTTGTACACTTTTTCACATGTTATGTTGATGGTAATATCATGTTAAAATGGGGTTATAAGTATTGTACAATCTTGGTTTAAGTATAAAAAGTTCAAGTATAAACTTGTAGTTAAAAGATACTTAAGGAAAGTTTATGTTTTCATGTGAGGTTAATGACTTGTTAATCTTGTGATCTTGATACTATGGACTTTTGGACAAGATGTGGACATTATTATATGTAACATATATGATAAATAAGGTTATGGAGGATTGTGGTAAACTTACTAAGTTAAAAAGTACATAAAACAAGTCTTATATATAAGTATACATATTGATTATAAAGGGCTGTTTTGATTTCGAATTTCAAACAGTGGGTTTGACCATTTATAAAGATAGTACACCTCACGACAATTCCAAAAAGGTAAGAAACTCGAAAAACGGATTAATAACGAAAAAGATACGATAAATATACGTTTTACGTTAATACCGGATTTATAAAATAAATTTTATAAAAAGTTACTGTTCATCAGGAACATTTATTTTGGAAAACATCATTTATATGATAAATCTTTTAAATACGAGAACATACTCAAAAGAATCGCTAAAAATGGAGCTATATCGAATAAGATACGCCGTTTACGGGTTTTACGATAACTAAAACTATAAAAATAAGTTTATAACTGGTATGAACAGTAAAAATTACTGTTCATCAGAGGACTAAAAATATAAAAATGTCAAATTTTGATAACTCGTCTTAATACGAAAGCGTGGACATAAGAAACGTAAGAAACGGGCTTAAAACGAGAAAGTTACGCACTATTTTATAACTTGTGCACTATTTCCTGAGATGAATAGTGTTGGTTCGTTTTTAATAAAACTTTTTGCGAAACTTTTTAGAATCACTTAAATAATATTTATACTTGTTTTAAACTTTATAAATATTATTTTATAAAGGCGATTAAATCATTTAACGATTACGAGAATACAAATACATGATTAATATGTATTAAATGCGATTTAATTTCACAAACTCAATTAGATGGTGATGTAGCTATATAGAACTATATATGATGTTAGTTAATCAAGGTACTTAGTACTTATATGACCTATAATTGTTTAGGTTGCATTCGGGCGTTTTAGTGACGCATTTTCACTTGTGAAGTATATTATTGATTAACTCACTCGAGGTGAGTTCATAGCCCCATGTTTTTCTGGTTTTATATATATTTTTGGGGTGAAAACATGCTTTGTTTTTATAAATGAACGCAAGTGGATATTTTATATTGATTACGTGTTTGCCTAAGTAGCAATAACCCAATGTGCCCACTATCATGAACTGTTAATTTCTGGTTTGGAAGCGCGGGTGTTATAAATAGATCTATTTAGGGGTGACGCCCCCGTTCGGGTGATTAGCTATCATCGGGAACGAATGTATAACATGGCGGATTTGGGATGTTCTGGGTTAGAACATCAATATGGGCAATGTAGGCCATTTATATGGTAGTTATTTATGTCGAGCTTCAGTGTCATGAGCTTAGGGTAACACGTAATGCCAATTTTGTGACGAGTGCACATGTTGCGTATTTACGGGGGAATCTTGCGGTTCTGTTTTATACAAATATAAACCTATGAATTCACCAACTTTATGTTGACCGTTTTAAGCATGTTTTTCTCAGGATTTCAAGGTACAAGGATACATTGGTGGTCTATATTTTTGGAATCATGGCTATAAAGATTCAAGTGCATTGTATTTTGGGGATATTATTCATGAAGTAAAATCTTCACATATTTAAGGATGAATAAGTTAAAGCATGGTGCTTTTGTATCAAGTATTTTATTAAATCCAATGTATCAATTTCAAACGACACAATTAGATGTCGTTCTTATATCTTGTGCAATGTTATTATGAAGTAACGCTCTCGGATATCTATATTCCGCTGCGACCCATTTTTGGGGGTGTTACACACTCGGTTAAGCTAAATGCCTAAGTCAATGTAACAATCACATGATGGACTTCTAAACTTTACACTAAGTTTATAATCATGTATATACATCTCCCAACTCATTTTCATACCCTATATGACCTTACTCATTAACTTCTACTTTTACAGTTTCTGGCTGAATTTTGTAGTCACTTTATGACCACAAATAAAATACCAAAACACCTAATTGATTGTTCTCCTTACATTTCCTAGCTCCCCAATGAATGTTGAGCTACTGTGATTTTTTAGAAAAAATAATACTAATTGGAACTATTTTATAAAAATTCATCTTTACAAAGTACTCAGATTCGGATCTGAACGCACAAAAAAAGGTTTGATGTCCTTAAAAATACTTAGAAAATATTTTATCTCTATCCATTCGAACTGGAATTAATAGACACCTAAAATATGACTCAATATTTTTGGCTAACTTTCCGACCTCAAAACCTTTCGGGGCCAGACTTTTTAGAAACTAGACTCTCTGAACTTATCAATAGACATAATATTCAACAAAAATCTCGTTACCATCATTGAGATAACATTTGAACAAGATGACCTAAAATTATGCTCAAACCTAATTCCTATTTAAACGCGATCCAACCCTAACCAATTACATCAATGTGATCATAATTAAACCCTAAACACTTCTAATTAAGTTTATCATTATAAATTTACAGATTTTATGAAACCCTAATTTATCCATCATTTTTTTGTTACATGAATTAAAAAGAAAGTTAAAACAATTAGAGTTTATGAACATACCTAAAACCTTCGATTAGTTAACACGAACCACCATTTGGATCTTGAATAAAAAAATAATTTTTTTTTTCTTGAAGGATCGACCGAACAAACAAAAGAGGAGAGAGAAAAATGATTTAGGGATTTATTAAATTTGTATTTATACTATATAAAATCTTAATTTAACTCAAACTTTGTTTCATTTTTTTTCTTTTCCCCTAACCGGCCTACAAACACTCCTTAATTATAATTTTTTTATAAAGTTTCAAAATTTATATATATATGTTATTTATATATTTTTTATTAATTATTATTAATTACATAATCAACCCTTAATTTTGACATTTTTTAGAATCATTTATTCTACCTTTTAAACCTTTTAAATTAAAACTAAATTAAATAACTATAAATAAATTTCATTTCAAATTTTATTTTACTAACTTAATATAAACTAAGTTCCAATTTCCATCTATTTCTAACTAAACTTTAATTTTAATAACTACTAAACACTTTAAAGATATAAATAAGTATATCATAAACATATAAGTTATGTATACACATAAAATTATCCCCAGCATTATCAGTGTCATCTATAATGTGTACTGAAATTGAAATGCACAATCAATCATAAACCAAATCACACAGGGACGATCACACTCCGATGTTGTTGGTAGCAAATAATCAAATATGTGTGCATTAAGTAAACAATATATGTATTATTTTTATAGATCATTAGAATAATTCTAGTATATTAATGAACTGTTGGACGGTAACTTGCTCAAGGCACAGTTGTCACATCTTCCCCTCACAAACCTTTACCCAAACCTTCAAGGGTTTCCAAAATGTCGGTGAGACGCACATAGAGGAAGAAGTTGAACCATTATAACTCTTCTAATAAGGTTGATGTTAACTTACCAACACCAATGCCCAAGTCACAATCTCCTATCAATGAACCTACTACTCATTCAAACCATATTTCACTTCAGTCTTACTCACTTCTAGTTAGTGACTCTTGTGACACTAATGTTGGACAACCTTCCATTCCACCAAGCATCAATCAATCTCAAACACAACCCCTATTTCCTCACTTACTTATTAATGCACATGTTGCTAGTGTGCTTCATGCTCAAACTCCTCCCTCACCTCAAGGTGACAACCACACACAACCTCTACTTCCTCCATCTCCAAGTAGAGAAATGCTCATGAATGACATTAACCAACTTCAAGACTTATCAAATCTCCTAGCCAGCAACCACTCACTCACAACGAACATTCTCATCTCCTTACTCTCAAAAACTTACTGAAAACTTACTCATACCATCAATTTAGATCACGTTGAACAACATGTAGGTTATATGTCCTTGGCAGCTCGTTCACCCAAAAATAATTCCCAAAACCGTGATGAAGATATCAATTGGATTGAATTTCTTCTCACTCGACCACAACCACCAACTCAAGTCCACCGAGATTACCCTCAAACAACCACCTTCGCTCCAAACTCTCCATCAACATCCAACTAAGCATATTACATGCATTAATATATATCTCGCTTACAAATAAATACTCCTACTATCCGTTTGCAAGCAATTCCAATAAGTTTTCTATGGCAATCAGGAATGTTAGGATCTTTGTATGTTTTTAAATTTTATGTATGTATACAAATATGCTTCAAGCATATTATTATCTAACTTGGTGTATGCATGCTTGTGTGTTATACACAATTATTATGTTTAATGAATGGACTTTAGTCTTATGATTTAATTATGCACTTGTTTTCTTTTTGGTTGATTGAATTTTCACATCCATAAATGATAAGCCTAGTTGATATATATATATGTGTGTGATTGTTGGTTTACACAAATAACTAGACACTTGTTAAGTATTATCAACATGTTTAAATATATATTTTTGCTACATGTTAGAAATAGTTGTCTTGTTCTTCTAACTTGTTTTTGTAGCAAAGTTACCATAGCTTGATTCCTTGGTGCCCTCGAACGAGGGGGAGTACACATCAAGGGGGAGCGTTCATCCCGTCGACTTTCCCAATAGTACGACTAAGCTTATTGTAACTACAAAAATGGGAGAAATGGAAATAAAAACCACTAAAAACTTGTTTTAAAATTAATTTTTTAACAACTTATAAATAGTTTAGATTTTGTAATCATCAAAAAGGGGGTGGAGATTGTTGATTAGCAATAACACCTAAAAATATTGTTTTCTAAAATTTTTCGATCTCTTTTACGACACAATAACACAAAATGTAAAAAAGAAATTTTATAAAACAACTAGAGTAAATTTTTATTATACAAAACATATGGAATCAGCTTAAAAGGTATGAATAAACAATTTTATATAAATGGGCAAAAAAAACATTTTGTATAATCTTTTGTGTTTAGCAAAAAAAAACATTTTTAGATTTAAAAGAAATGTTTTATTCAAATAAATATTTTGAATTCAAAATTTCTACCCAAAAACGGCTAGAAATGTTCCAGAAAACACCTCCCCCAGAAAAACAAAAAAGGGAGCGTCAGGCATGGGCGGCCCCCTAAATATAACTGGCGGACCCCCTTAAATAGAGAGCGAGGGGACCGACACACTAATTAAGGACCGGCCATGGTTGTTTTTTTTGTCACAGCTTGCCTATAAATACTGGACTATTTCCCACTGATTTTCTCACCTTTTGCACACACTTTCTTTCTGTTCTAAATCAGTTTATACTCTCCTTTCTTTCCTTTGATCATTTAATCATAAAGCTTTGTTTCCAAGTGATCCAAGCTTTGATCCTCAAGTGCAAGAGAAGAATACTTCCTACCATCAAGTGAAGAAGTATTATAGCTTAGAGTGTGTCCTTGCAACCTTGTTGCAATTGTATCATATCTTGTAAATCTTTTGTGTATATTGTGAAGGTGTGTATTGTAGTTGTGTATATTAAGTAGATTGTGGTGATCATTGTAAGTATAGTTAGATCGGGGTGATCTTAGTAAGTAGTGTTAGATTGGTGTGTTCAAGATAGTGTTTAGTTGAAGTAAAGTTGTGAAGAGAAGTATTGAAAGGTTGTGAAGGAGTTGTGAAGTGAAGTGAAGTTGTGGAGTAAAGTGAAGTTGTGAAGTAAAGAAAAAGTAGTGTAGTGAAGTGAAGTAGTGAATTGTCGTGAAGTAGTGTGGTTAGTTGTGATAGATTGGTTCTACCTAGGATTAGAACTCGACATTACGCTTAGTGTCGGAAATTGGTGTAAGCTAAGTTGTGTACGGTTTTCTCCGCCTAAAGGGAGCTTGTTGACATAGTGAAGAAAACTCTTGAGTTTGGTGCTCGGGGAGTGGAGTAGGGCGAAGAGGTGCTTCGTTACCGAACCACTATAAATCCTCGTGTTGTGGTTTGATCTTTCCATCTCTTATCTCTTACCTTGCATACTAATTTCATATCTTTTCATTACTTATTTGATTAGTTAAAATGTTCATATTGTGCACATTATGAATTCACATAAAACCGAATCTAAGTTTTTATAAATAAACATAACATTAATTTAAAAAGCGGTAAACTATTCAACCCCCCCTTCTAGTTTTCCACAAATAACTTAGGACTAACTTAGATAACTAAAATACTGATAATTAAGTATTAACGTTCTCGCTCTTAGTGATCGACACCCTACTTACCAACGAATCTACATCTGACCGGGTACACTGCCCGTTAGTGTTCTTCTTAGGTTTAGTCGGCACAATATAAATAGTAAAACATGATAATAAATAATACCTACGCACAATGACACATCAAGTTTTTGGCGCTGTTATCAGGGAGTGAAATTGTTTAATTCTTATTTATTAGTATTTTTAGTTTAGTTTAACTTAGATTAGTTTGCATTGTATATTATTCCATATTGTATGTTTTAAATTTGCTGCATTGTTTTTCTTTTCTGTTACTGTTCTGGTCGACTAACCAATACGGCGTATTCTAATTATTGGATACGACGTATTAACCCTTCGACACAGATACAACGTATTATGTTCAATAGATCAATACGGCATATTCAGTCAATTGAATAAGGCGTATCGATCATTGGATACAGCTACAAATTGTATTTTTCATATTCCGTTCTCGTTTATAGTTTTCTGTATTTTCTCTCTTCCGATCCTATCCTACTGTTGTTTATCCTCTATTTTAGGTAAGTGCATGACACGGAGTTTAACTAAAGAGCTCTTTAAACCTTTTGAAGAACCAGAATGAGTATTTCATTACAAAAGGAAGCTTTTCAAGACATCCAGTCTTGACAATTCGAGTTCACCAAAATTTGATTTATTTTCTGATCCCCAAAATCAGAGTGAAGAAGAAGTTGTAGAAGCAATAAAGGAACCAACTATGGAAATATACATGATGAAGACCCGAGAAGACTATGGATCGGGAATTGCTAGGCCTAAGATTGACGATAAGGCTCACTTTGAGTTAAAAGACCAATTTATCAAAGAACTACGTGATAACACTTTCAGTGGATCAAATAATGAAGACTCAAATGAGCATATTGAGAAAGTTATTGATATTGTTGACTTGTTCCATATTCCTGAAGTAACTCAAGATCAAATAATGCTTCGCATTTTCCCAATGTCACTTACTAGAGCCCCATGTCGATGGCTAAGGAACAAACCATGTGGTTCAATTATCACTTGGGAAACCCTTAAGAAGAAATTTTTGAGCAAATACTGTCCACCTGCCCAAACTTCTAAGAAGATGAAGGAGATCAATAACTTTCAACAAGAACTTGATGAAACTCTTTACCAAGCTTGGGAAAGATTCAAGAAACTTTTGATAATGTGTCCTCAACATTATTTGACAGATATGCAGGAAGTGATCTTGTTTTACAAAGAATTGGATGTACCTACTAGACAAATTCTTGATTCCAAGGGTGTCGTACCATCTATAAAGGTTGTTGATGCAAAGAAAGCCATCCAAGACATGGCTGATGTAACCTTTGCCCTTTTTGTGTTCTGAATATTTCATTTTTAGTCATTTGACTATTTGACGTTCGTTCGTTTATTTAGATTTTGTACCGTGTTGACGTTGGTGATTTTGTTGAGAATTATGGTAATTTATGGTTTATTGTGAATAACAGTCCTATTTAGAGTTTATTATTGTGTTTTTTTGTATTCCGGGTGGTTGACCCGTAAAATTTGAGAAATGCCGAAAAACAAGTCCTGACACGTTCGTTAATGTCCAAATGTGTTTTTAAGGGTTTAAAGCGTAAATATGCCATGTAAATACTCTATGTTATTGGAAAAGTATTTTTAAGGTGAATAAAAATGCTAATTAACTTTGAGGAAAATTTTATGGTTAAGTTTTACGAGCTTTTAAGTGATCCCGATACAAAAAGAAAAGCCCGAGCCCCCCTTGGATACCATGACCGGTTCTAGTCTCATAAGGGACAAAGAGGCATGATTTTAGCTCCCTTCTAGCAATTGTACACATATATTCCATTTTACAACCAACATCTTCATTCATTCATCTCATTTTCAAAAAAATAAAAAACACACATAAGTGTGCGTGTGCGTCCGAAATAAGCCACCAAACAAACACCATAAATTTCCAACTTTGATCAAGAACGTGATATTCCGGGTTGATATGAGTATTTGGGTATTCATTTAAACAACGTTTGGGTTGTCCGGTTCGTGTCAAAATCTACATTTTTGAAGATTTGCTTGAGGTGAGTTCTCCCAGCCTCATTTTTCTACTGTTTTTCCGTTGGGGGAAATGATACTCAAATGTGTTTTGAATTGTTTTGAAATTTGACTGTGCGAAATGTAGTTTTGATTTTGAGACAATTATGTGCTTATGATTGCTATGTGAATATATGTGATGTGATTTTACTTGCGCGTACTGTGTTTGGCACGGCAAGGGTTTTGTTTTTACTTGCATGTACTGTGTTTGGAATGCAAGGGTTTTGGGTCCTGCACTAATATAGTGCTCCAGCTGGTAGGCCCTTTAAGTGCGTAAGTGACATATTTGCTACCTGACTAGCGGTGATGCTAGGGCATGGTTCGACTAGCGGGTAAGCTTAGTCGAGTATCATGATTAAGTGAGGATGCTAATTCTGGTGTGATTCTCAATATATTCACTATCATATTGTACTATTTGTCCATGTATTGAGTTATTTGGCACAACTTTTGGCGTTTAAGGGTTTCAAAATTACGAGCTCTCACCAAACCTTATTGTTGACGTTTTCGAGTATCATTTTCAGGTGAAGTGAAAGATGAATAGTTAGTGATATGTGATAGCAGGCTTAGGAGTATCCCGATGGATTTTTCATGTGAAGCCTTGCTTTTTTATTTGTTTGGTTCTTAGTATTTGGATGTTTCAGTTTAAGTTTGGATTTAAACCCCTGCGTGGGCATTTAGATTTGTAAAAGATTTTGGATTTGGTTATGATTTGGGACATAACTCGAGGTTTCTTCGAGGTTGATGGTCTTCGTAACACTTGAAGTTTATGCATTGTAGTTTTCTCTGTATTGTATTGTGTTTATGATTGATCATTTTTTGCATTCTGAGTTTTCGCCATTGCGGGGTGTGCATATTGGTATCAGAGCCAGGTTTAAAGCGAACTAGGTGGATTCGGGCTAGACTATAACCTAAGATCCGTCATTTAGTTGCGTATAGGATCTATGTGCGCGGTGTTGCGCTTTTGCTTGCTTTTGCGTGTTCACGGTTTGGTTCTTTAGTTATGTCAGTCATTGAGATGTGTGAGCTCAATACTGAGTACGACTGGGAAAGGATGCGGATATAAATACAGTGGCTAATGTAGTCATAAAAGTATCACAACTTACTCGTACTTGCTAATATTGTTCACATAAATTGATGTTGACACCATAGAGGGATATATGTTGTATTAATTAGTATATTTAGTAAGATATTTAATATGTTCGTCTTCCTACCACCAACGTTGCCAGTTCTTCATCGTGTGTATACTACACCAAGGGTGATGACCCAAAGTGCTGGTCGGCTTGTTACCGAATCACAAGGAAGGGGAACGGGTGAACGGGTTGGTAGAGGTGGGAGGGGTAGAGAACCTAAGGGAGGTAATGATGAGCGTGTTGACGAATTAAATGGTCAAGGGAATGACCAGGGGTTGGGAGTTAATGGGAATGTAGAGGGAGTCAATAGGGGTGTAGGTTGGTAACCAAGGAAATGTTGGAAATCAAAATGGAAATGTTTTTAATGAGAATGTTCAGGAGAACATTAGGAATGTGTTATTGAATGGCATTGGGTGGATGTTCATATAAGGACGTTTTAGCTTGTAACTAAGAATATGATGGTAAGGGAGGTGTTGTGTTCTTTCCCGATGATTGAGAGAACAATAGAACAGTCCGTGCATGATATGAGTGGTTGTAGTGTTGACCAAAAGGTAAAATACACTGCTGGTTCATTTGTGGGTAAGGCTTTAACGTGGTGGAACTCTCAGATCTGCACGCTGAGCCGGGAAGTTGCAGTTAGTATGTCACGGAATGAATTTAAGTTTATGATTGATGTGCGGTCGTCGTAGGACTTCTACACGAGAAGTTTTACAACTCCCTAGGCAGTGTACCTAATCGTTGTAGTGTAGTATAGGCAAGACTCGGTGTTGTTTATCGTTCACTCGAGGAATAGGTTGGGAAGGCTTGATCACGGTCTAACAGAATTCTAAGGGTTGAGTGAAGATTATTTTTGTATTTTTATATTTTATGGAAAGCTAGTAAATCATATAATTGGAGAGAGGTTTGGTTTTAGCTGTTTAAACTAAATATTAACTAAGCTACTGGCGATAACAATAAAATAAAAGACTGTGTTTATTTAATCATGTATTACTCCTTAGATTGCTTCTCCTAGTGTTGTTGCCTTGTCACACTTGTGTTGATCTGTGTAACTATTTCCTAAAGCATGAACGAATTACACGAACTCGCCGTCTACTTAGTATGCCGCTAGAGCAACGCACATGCAAGGTAGTATGAAGACTATTACACGGCCCCTAGGATTACACTAAGTGAATATGAAATATATTAAGAGTGGATCAACCATATTAGGGGGCAAGGTAGTATGAAGACTATTACCCGATGGTTTCCTTTCTACACAATTACGTTTTCCTAAACATATCAACGACGATACAAATAAAAGCTGGTTTTCTAATACCTAACGTGCACATCCATCACAAGAAGCAACACCACTAAGATCTACATTCTAGGTTTCATACAATCATAAATAAACACAATAGGAGGTTTAGCCAAGCCGTCAAAAGATAAGCCTAAGATACATAAATCAAAACAACACATAGACATATTGAATGATTAAGTAAACCTTACTTGATTAAAATATCAATTGGAAGATGTACAATAGGGTTTTTAGGCCCTAAAATCGTCTCCTACAGCTGCTAAACGAACTAGGGTTCGTACCCTCTTTTTATTCTAAAGTTACACACACAAAACCTTAAATTTGGGTTTGTATATATAGGAAAAATGTTGTGACGGCGTCGCGTTCTAATCGTGACGCCGTCGTGAAAGAGAATATTCTAGATAATGGGTTGGGTCATATGCTCTGACGCCGTCGTAGAATCATGTGACACCGTCTTGGTCTTCTTGGTGATGGCGTCACGTTGTATCTGTGACGCCGTCTCTAGCCACTACAGAGAAATTCTTGATCAATGTTGGTGTAGGTCCGTAGTCTTGTCCGTTTCTTCTCCAAATGAGCCTAAGTCACGTGTAATTCTTCCAAATGCCTTCCAAATGAGAAATACATGAAAAGGAACGATTATGTACCTATTTTGGGCATAAACACACGATTTAAGGGGTTAAACGACCCAAAAAAAGTGTATAAAATAACACCTCATCAAATACCCCTACACTTGGGATTTGCTTGTCCTCAAGCAAATGGGCTTTTCTATCTAGACAATAACAATACGAGGGGTCATTTTACCTACTCTTTAAACATATTCTATAACACAACCTTCTAGACCTCGTAATTAAAAGCACAGAAAGTATATACTAGCACCTACCTAAGAGTTTAGGCTTCTATCTTCACTCCGTGGTGTATAATGAATTATAACTTATGGGGGATACGAAAAATCACCACTCATTACAGTCATAGCATATAAATTTCCATAGGATTGGTAACGGATCAAACATTCATCGCTAGGGTGCTTACAAGTCTTATTCATTACTATCTAACGAGGTCTTTATAAAGGGGGTTGAGGGTTGAGATGTAAGATAACATATAATGGAAACGGAAATTGGATGGGATACATTTGGGTGGTACTTTGGGTGAATTTCGGGGAGGAAGGGTTAGCTAATTATTTACACAAATACACTTTGGTTTGGTTGCTAAGCCAAGACTCAGACGAAGATATACAAACTCTACACAACTCTACATCAATCTCTTTTCTTTTCTTTTCTCATTTTTTAAAAAACATAAATTTCATCACCATGAGCGGTTTATAATAAGTACCCCTACCTAGAGCTTTTACATGCTCGATATTTACAATTAACAAAATGACCCGTATTGAGGTGGATCAAATATAACATGGAGATCATTTGACAAACATATGGGGGTATTGACTTAACTTTTCTTCCCCATTTTTCCGTGAAATAAATTTACATGCATCCCCAATGTCCCAAAACTGTATATACAAGCTGAATAAGAACTTGCAAACCGTGTACTCAAACAAATTAACATGGGTTATCACAATAATCTACTAAAGGCGAGTACCATATAAGGTTCGGGCTAATCAATGCTCTTCATTAATAGTCTGGATTAACCAAAAAATTACGAGAACCATGAAAAAGGATAGGCTCGAAGGGTTTTACTAGGGTATCTGCACTAAAGGTGAGTGCATGGCAAGGGTGTGGGATAGTTATATGATCGAGGTGAGCATCATAACAATTACAGGTTTAAAACATGGGTTAATCCTAATGCCTCTTATCAAGCAAATCCTAATACTTACTTTGCGGTCTCGGGATCCATCACTAAAACAAGTTCTAGAATTTAATATACTACCGGTACATTCATATGAATTTTACTAACACCAAACATTCCAGAAAAGGCGACGAAGACCACACGTACACATCCGTAATGAGGGAATAGACATGTGTGACTGCTCACTCCTTAACTCGAACCGGGTAAAGATAAAACCATTTTGGGTTACCGACGATAGGTACCCAAATTCCTAAAGATCTAAGGACGAACCTCACATTTTTTGGGTGGAATTTTAAGGGTTATTGTGCTAGTCATATAAATTCCTATCCATGGGATGCTAGTAATACTCGGTTTTCATTGGAATGTGTCGTAAAAAAATTTAAATTTTGGTAAAATCACCCTTTTATGCTATGTTTTGATATATTACCCGTCTTTTTAAGGACAAAGCAAATGAAAGAATAGTTTCTAAGGCTTATTCCCCCTACACTTATTTTGAACATTGTCCCTAATGTTCTCTGGAAGTACCCGTTAAAACATATAAAGGGAAAAGAAAACAAGGAAAAGAAACTAGTACTCTCCTGGTTTACTCAATAATGGAGAAGAAACATACGATAACTGGTTAGATCGTCCTCCAAGAATCATCTAATGAAACTTTCTAATAACTTCCAAGCTTCTTCTCATCAAATATAACCTATAATCAAAGACAGAGAAAACTATACCAAGCATAAAATGTGCGATTTACCAATATACAATATGAATTTAGGGTTCGACTCGATAGATAGGATGAAAGAGTTGTTAAACTCATTAGGTTTTTGCAGGTTTATACAGAAGAATACCTATATTAAATGTTGCACAAGTTTTATTTTCAAAAATAATTAAAAACTTTTGAGTTTTTTGGACCTGGGCGTTTGACGCCGTCGGGGTTGGTGTGACCCCGTCACAGGTGTCGTGGTGACGGCATTGAGTGTTAATCGTGACGCCGTCTCCACCGTCTTTGAAAACGAAAATTTTGTTTTTGATGAAAAATTTCTTGCACTTGATTCCATAAGTTAGTTTATGTATAAATTGTTGTATAAAACCTGAGATTTAACAAATCAATCATATGACTTGATACTGATGCGATTTAATCTAAACAATTCATTTAACATGTTTGAATTTTGGCTCAAAAGTCGGATAAATTCCTCTACACTTATTGTTTGCAAAATACCTTTGATTGAAATTAAGACGAGGTTAAAGACAATGCAAAGCATGATTACAAGATAATTCAAACATAATAAAACAAATAGTGAAGAATTAAAACACACATGACACTCCTAATATGCGGGAAAAGTAAATTGGGTTGCCTCCCAAGAAGCGCTTTTCTTTATTAACGAGTCTTGTAGCTAGACTCGAAGTCACACGTCCTTACGTGACTTCTCCTTGAAGCTTGATGATACTTATGTGGTTGGTTTTGAGTTTTTCAATTGTCTCCCTATCTCTTTTGTAACTATGTCCGAGATTCATGCAAGCCTTGTAGTATCCTTTTCTCTTTTCAATGATATGCTTAAATCCCATTTTTCTAACCTTTAAGCTTTCCATGAAGAACGCTTCAAACTTATCCTTTTCTAAGGGGGATACGAGATCTAATTCTTTTGTCCTTTGGGGCATCCTAAACACAACCTCATCGTCTTTCTGGGCAAACCTAATCAGTCCTAAAGACTCATCATAGGTGAGTTTAGATGTTTGGCATTGACTTCCAAAATAATGACCACCAATGTATCCCTTGCACCTCGTGCCTTATTGACCTCCTGAAAAACATGCTTTTAAAACGTCAACAATAATGTTGGTGAATTCATAGTTGTTTGTAAAATGTATGAGTGTAGGACCGCAAATGGTTAGAGTGTGAATGCAATGGCATACAATATCCAAGAACAGTAAGTATTGCATGGTTATACATATTCAAAACAGAAGTATTGCATGGAATCCAATATCTAAACAGTAAGTATGCATGGGTAATATCACTATTCAAACGCAGTAATATTGCATGTTATACCAATATCCAAACAGTAATGTTTGCATGGTATGCAATATCCAAAACAGTAAGTATTTCAAAGTTACTTGCGTCCAATTGTAAAACAAAGCATGTTCTCACCCCAAAAATATATGTAAAACCAGTAAAACATGGGGCTATGAACTCACCTCGAGTGGATGAGTTTAACAATGTAAATCAAATGCGTGAAAAATGCGTCACAAATACGCCCGAATGCAACCTAATTAATCATAGGTCATATGAGTACTAAGTACTTTGAATAACTACTACCATATATAATTCTATATAGCTACATCACCATCTAATTGTGTTTGTGAAATATCATTTAAGTTGCGTTTGATAAATGATCACCGTGTTCGTAATCTTTTTCGTATAATCGAATAAATAGTTCAATCGTCTTTGTAAAATAATATTTATAAAGTTTAATACATGTATAAATATTATATAAATGATCCAAAAATGTTTCGCAAAATTTGTATTAAAAACGAACAACACTATTCACTCAGAAATAGTTGCATAATAGGAAATAGTGCATAAGGTTCTCGTTTTAAGGCCCCGTTTCCTACGTTTCTTATGCAACTCTTCGTATTAAGAGATATATAAAATATTACATTTTTATATTTATGACCTTCTCAATATCAATACTTTTACTGTTCATGACGTTGACTAAATTTATATTGTCATAAAAACCAGTAAGCAACCAACTTATTCGTTTTAATCCCGATTTAGCGATTCCTTCGAGCAACGTCTTCTTATTAAAAATTATCACATTGTTATATAGTGGGGTCTGCTGAGAATAGTAACTTTTTAACTGTCATTTTTTACAAATTTCTTTTATAAACTTGAGTTATCGTAAACGGCGGATTTTATTCATTTTAGCTCCGTTTTAGTAATTCTTTCGAGCCTTTCTCGTAATTACAGTTCTATACATTTTATGAGGTTTACAAAAATAATGTTTAGTCATAGGAACATTAACGTTTTATAAAATTTATTTTTATAAAAGTGTTAATTATAGTAAACTTGCGAATTCATAACTCTAACGTTATAATTGAAAAGATTACGATTCTGTGATCATTTTGAAATCCTAAAAGTATGTACAATCTGTGAAAAATACTAAACTTTCTGTTTTAGAAGTATTTTATAACTTTCTTATAAAGTTAGTTTATAAAACCGGTATTAGCCCATTAAATCGTGTTTTTATCGTATCTTCTTCGTTATTAATCCGTTTTTTAATTTTTTTACCTTTTTGGAATCGTCATGAGGCGTACTATATTTATAAAACATGATAGGGCTGTCACCATACACGAATCAAAATATCCCCTTTGTATCTTGTTTATAGTTAATTATATAAGCTTGTTTTTATATACTTTTCTACTTAGTAAATTACCACAAGTCTTACACAAGTCTTTATATCATATGCCATACATATATTAGTGTCCATAGGTCCATTATTTGTCCACATGTTCAATATCATAAGATTAACTAGTCATTAACATCACTTGAAAACTCTTAACCTGTCTTTACTAAACTTTTAACTACAAGTTTATACTTGAACTTTTTATACTTAAACCAAGAGTGTACATCACTTATAAATCCATTTTAACATGATATTACCCACAACATAGCATATGCTATAAGTGTAAACTCCAAAATCACAAGTAAAAATCCTTTTTTAAAAAAACATTTGGTTTTTTCAAAAGTGTCCTAATGGTGATTTTGCTATATAAACATCATATACACATATAATCATGAAAATGAAAAGTTAAAGGCTCTTAGTTAACCTTATGATGATGTATGATGATGAGAAATATGATCTAAACCCTTGTCTAGATACAAAACCAAAGCTTGCACCCTTTAAAACCTTAGATTTCCAAAGAAACCCTAATCTTGTAAATACTTGCTTACACCTTGCAAACCTTATTTAACCACCCGTCAAAACTCTTTAAGACAATCTTAGATCTATGTAGGTATGTGTGTAATGTTGTAGTAAATATTTTTGTATGGATTTGTTTTAGGGGTGTTCTTAGCCGTAGGTTATAAAGGGGAAAGGGTAGTATGTTTGCTTTTGCACACTAAGGAAATGGGTTAGGTATGTGGTTTTCTCTTGTTACTTGATGAAAAAGCCTTATGACTTAGTCAAAGGAACACATTATGGCTTAAGAGGTCCTTTGGTCTTTGGTCAAAGTATTAAGAAAATGGTAGATGTTCCCTAATAGTTGAGAACATCCCATGAAAACATGGAGATGTGTTTTTAAATTTAATATCTTTGTATACTTAGCTCCATATCCGGCCATATAGAGGTATATATGATATATTTTTGTGATTTTTGAGTATTGGGTATAAAAGTGGGTATTTGTTGAAGCGTAGAAAGGTTTTGGTAGTTTCGGGAATGCCTAAACGTATTTTATCGCGAAACGTAATCAATTTACGCAACCAATAAAAATACAATGAACAAAGTTAATAATTATCCTCAAAATAATTACTTAACACTTGCTTGATGTAAACATTTAATTGTTTGATGCCCTTTTACATTAAACGATAGTTTTTAGCTTACGCGATTTAACTTAACGTTTACAATTTAAAAGCAAACGCGTACAATATTAAAAGTACATAGTGAATTTATTGAAGATGTCAATGACCCTAAAACACGGGGTGTTATAGTCTCCCCTCGTTAAGTAAGCCTTGTCTTCAAGGCTTAAGACGCGGCACTTGATGACAATGCGGTCTTTGAGAAGAGATGTGGGTATTTCTTCCGGAATTGATCCTCGCGTTCCCATGTAAACTCAGGACCTCGCTTGGAGTTCCATCGAACCTTGAATAATGGGATTCGGATTTGCTTCAACCATTTAACTTCACGGTCCATGATTTCTACTGGCTCCGTGACAAAATGAAGCTTGTCATCCACATGAAGTCCATCAAACGGAATGGCTAATGGTTCGTCGGCATGACACTTTTTAGGTTTGACACATGAAATGTATTGTGAACCCTACTCAGCTCTTCAGGAAGCTCGAGCTTGTAAGCAACGTCTACAACCTTTTCCATCACCTTGGATGGTCCAACATACCCGGTTTTAGCTTCCCCCGTTTTGCAAAGCGTACTTCTCCATTTCCTAAAGGATACCTTCAACATGACTTCGTCGCCATCATAAAAATTCTAAAGGCTTACGCCTCATTCATTGGTGTAACTCCTTAGGCGAGCAAGTTTATTAGGCGGATTAGCCTAGGACGACTAGTGATGTGTATCAAATTCTTACTAGCGTTTGGTAATAAGATGCGTCGACTTTATTGTGAGATTGTATAGAGTGTACTTAGTTATTATGATTGTTAGGTTTGGTTTCCTTGTGATAGGTATGTTTTTTATGATTACACACGTATAACTTGATATAAATAGGAAATTATTTCTTGACAAGAAGTTTTAAGGTGACTACTCTCAGCATGGCATGGTCCTTCCTGAATTATATATTGTTGATCAGGCCATGTATATTCAAGGACTAGCGATGCATTGCTCATTTTCGTCAAAATAGCGTTATGATTTTAGAATGGCTTCTATGAATAATTAAAGAATTGGAGGAGATTGGCAGAAATTTCATAATTCATAGACTTGATAGATAATTTGAAATCATTCGTACAACGGAAATTTAAGAGAAATACAACGAGAACTCCTAAGGAGATAAAGTCTAAGATAGTTCAAACTTAGGATTTATTAGGCAAAACGAGACAACTTTCTCTTTTAAGCTTCGATCTCATCTTCAATGTTGTTAGGGTCTTGATCGGTTTCTCCTCCTCCTAAGGCATGCACCACTCCACGTGCTCCAGTACCTCTATTTTGGTTTTTATGGTTTTGGTTCCTTCGCTCTGGGCAATCACTCCTATAATGCTCTGGATTCCCACATTCATATCAAGTGAGGGTTCTTTGATTCCTAGCGGCAACAGGATTTCTACAATCCCGGGTCATGTGGCCAATCTTCTTGTAATTCCCGCACTTTACAATACATGGTCCATCATGGTGAAGCTTGCACCTGTTGCATAATGGAAGAGTTCCAGCATACTCCTTCCTTTCACCAGCCTCCAAGCCGTAAGCTGAGCCACATTTTGTCTCTGAGTGTGTATGTTAAAGCTTGTTGTTGTGTGTTAAGTTTCCCTCTTATTCTCAGCTGACGTTCAAGCAGAGTGCTGATTTTTGTCCTCAGTTCAGCTGCATTTCAATTAGCATCCTGCATTGTTTTTTAGGCCTTGATGACATAACCACTTCTTGAAACATGTCGGCAACCACCGACATATTTCTAAATCTTATCAGACTCCTCAGAAAACATCCTGACACACAACAATGCCAGTTCTTGGAAACGTTGATTATAGCCTAGTACATCAGTACCTTTTACTTTCAAATTCCACAACTCGACCTCGAGTTTCTTAATCTCGCTCCTCGGGCAGTACTTGTCTATCATCATCTTTTTCAGGTCAGTCCAAGTCATTGCATATACAACTTCGTGACCAACAGTCCTAACGTATGAGTTCCACCATGTTAGAGAAACTCCAAGAAGAGTACATGTGGAAAACTTGATTTGGTTTTCCATAGTGCAATTGCTTATGCGAAACATAGTTTCCATCCTTTTCAAACCACGGTTAATTTGGACAACGCCTTCAGGCCTTGAACAATAGGGGTTGCACTCATGAAGTCTTGTAAGTGCACTCTCGAGCTTCGGGTTCAGTTCCTTCTGACACCCGTTTTCCTGAATTTGGCTGCTTCACAATTCGTGCTTCTGTTAGCATCAATGTTGCCCCAAACCGGCTAACAACGCCGTGGTACACAAATCATTGCTTAAGCTGGGCATTAGTGACGGATGTGGTAATGTTGGTGTTGCTGGTGGTTGTTTCTGGGTCCTGGTGCTTTCCTGGAGGCATTATCTTCAAAATCAGAAGAGTAATAAATTAGATTAGTTTAGTTATCTTCTTTGTGCTCCAAAAATAGAGTGTTGTGAGATGATGTATGGTAAATATGAATATGCGCTCCTGGCATAAATTGATGATGGTAAGATATCATGATGCTGATAGCTTAATGTTTAGGTAGCGTTTAGGACCTACGAGCTTATAGTACTACCTTGCCTAAAGAAATGTTCCAATATTTATATAAATAACCCTTATCTAAGAAGGTTGTAAGGATACGAAAGAAGTGCAACTCAGCTTTGCTTATATATTGTAGGCCACTTATAGTAATGTACGTACATAATATTAACACGTATATGAATTCCCAATTTTGTAAGCATCTGAGTAAGAACAACTAATGTAAACAACAGTGTATGTGTGTCCCGAAAGCCCCAACCCTTTTGTATGAAGGCTAATGTTTGAAACGGTTATAGTCCGAGCAAAACATTTGACCTGGTTCTTTATATACCTGCCCTGATTACCAATTCTTGTAACACCCCCCAAACTGGGTAGCAGCGGAATATGGGTTGGGAAGCGATACTTCATAATACCATTGCACAAGATATGAAACGACCTTTAAAAGTGTCATTTAAAACAGATACATTGGATTTAGCAAAGTGTTTGTAACAAAAGCCCGAAGCTATACTTGTTCATTGTTAAATTATACAAAGAAGTCTAGTTTCGAAAAACAAACATTCCCCAAATATGTAATGCAAACCAAATCTTTAGTGCTATTGACTTCCAAAATAACGACCACCAATGTATCCCTTGCACCTCGTGCCTTATTGACCTCCTGGAAAACATGCTTTAAAACGTCAACAATAATGTTGGTGAATTTATAGGTTTGTAAAATGTATTAGTGTAGGACCATAATTGTTTAGAGTGTGTATTAGATGGAATACAATATCCAAAACAGTAAGTATTACATGGTATACAATATTTAAAACAGTAAGTATTGCATGGAATACAATAATTCAAAATAGTAAAGTATTGGCTTGGTAATACAATATTCAAAATAGTAAGTATTGCATGGTAACAAATCCAAAACTTTATGTAATTGCATGGTATCCAAATATCCAAAACAGGTAGTATTTCAAGTTACTTGCGTCCAATGTAAACCAAAGCATGTTCTCACCCAATAATATATTTATAACCAGTAAAACATGGTTATGAACTCCACCACGAGTGATGAGTCTAACAATTTAAATCAAATGCGTGAAAATTCGTCATTAAAAAAAAAACAAATAGACGCCCGGTACAACCTAATTAATCATAAGACTAAGAAGTATTGAAGTACTTTGAATAAACTACTACCATAATATATAATTATATATAGCTACATCATCATCTTATTGAGTTTGTGAAATATAATTTAAGTTCGCGTTTGATAAATGATAACGTGTCGTACTCGTATATCGAATATATAGTTCAATCGTCTTTGTAAAAATATAGTTATAAAGTTTAATACAGTGTATAGAATATTATATAAATGGATCCAAAATGGTTCGCAAAAATTTTGTATTAAAAACAACAACACTAGTCCACGGTCAGACATATGCATAAGTAGAAATAGTGCATAATTTTCTCGTTTAGAGCTCGTTTCTTACGTTTTTTTAATGTCTCACGTCTTCGTATTAAAATGATAATAATTAAAATATTACAGTTTTTATATTTTTATACTTCTAATGAACTGTAACTTTACTGTTCATGATGTTTTATAAATTTACTTTTATAAATTTAATTGTCGTAAAACCCGTAAATGCAACAACTTATTCGTTTGAATCCCGATTTTAGCGATTCCTTCGAGCACGTCTTTGTTATTAAAATTATCACATTTTTATAAAGTGGGGTCTGCTGATGAACAGTAATTTTTAATGTTCATAGTTTATAAAATACTTTAGTAAACTTGAGTTACTAAACGTCGGTATTTTTTTTAAAAATTTCCCCGTTTTAGCTCCGTTTTTAGTAATTCTTTTGAGCCCGTTCTCGTAATTGAAAGTTCTATTTATTTATGAGGTTTACAAAAATAAATGTTTCTGTCATGAACATTAACTTTTTATAAAATTTATTTTATAAAAGTGTTAATTATCGTAAACTTGCGAAATTCATAACTCTTTCGTTATTAATTGAAAAATTACGATTCTTATCATTTTGAAATCCTAAAAGTATGTACAATCTGTGAAAAATACTAAACTTTCTGTTTTAGAAGTATTTTATAACTTGCTTTTATAAAGTTTATTTTATAAAACCGGTATTAACGTAAATCGTGTTTTTATCGTATCTTTTTCGTTATTAATCCGTTTTTCGAGTTTCTTACCTTTTTGGAATCGTCATGAGGTGTACTATATTTATAAAACATGATAGGGCTGTCACCATACACGAATCAAAACAGCCCCTTTGTATCTTGTTTATAGTTAATTATATAAGCTTGTTTTTATATACTTTTCTACTTAGTAAATTACCACAAGTCTTACACAAGTCTTTATATCATATGCCATACATATATTAGTGTCCATAGGTCCATTATTTGTCCACATGTTCAATATCACAAGATTAACTAGTCATTAACATCACTTGAAAACATAAACTTTCTTTAACTAACTTTTAACTACAAGTTTATACTTGAACTTTTTATACTTAAACCAAGAGTGTACATCACTTATAAATCCATTTTAACATGATATTACCAACATCATAGCATATGTAAAAGTGTACAAATCCAAAATCACAAGTAAAAATCCTTTTTACATGTTCAAAAGTGTCCTAATGGTGATTTTGCTATATAAACATCATATACACATATAATCATGAAAATGAAAAGTTAAAGGGCTACTTAGTTAACCTTAATGATTGATGTATGAAGATGAGAAATATGATCTAAACCTTGTCTAGATACAAAACCAAAGCTTGCACCCTTTAAAACCTTAGATTTCCAAAGAAACCCTAATCTTGTAAATACTTGCTTACACCTTGCAAACCTTTAACCAACCCTTCAAAACATCTTAAGACATCTTAGATATGATGTAGGTATGTGTGTAATTGTTGTAGAAATTTTTTGTATGGATTTGTATAGGGGTGTTCTTAAGCCGTAGGTTATAAAGGGGAAAAGGGATAGTATTTTGCTTTTTCACACTAAGGAAATGGATATGTATGTGTTATCTCTTGTTACTTGTATTAAAAAGCCTTATGACTAGTCAAAGGAACACATTTGGGGTCTTAAGGAGGTCTTTGGTCTTTGTCTTTGGTCAAAGTATTAAGAAAATGGTAGATGTTCCTTAATAGTTGAGAACATCCCATGAAAACATGGAGATGTGTTTTTAAAGTTAATATCTTTGTATACTTAGCTCCATATCCGGCAATATAGAGGTATATATGATATATTTTTGTGATTTTTGAGTATTGGGTATAAAAGTGGGTATTTGTTGAAGCGTAGAAAGGTTTTGGTAGTTCCGGGAATGCCTAAACGTATTTTATCGCGAAACGTAATCATTTTACGCAACCAATAAAAATACAATGAAAAAAGTTAATAATTATCCTCAAAATAATTACTTAACACTTGCTTGATGTAAACATTTAATTGTTTGATGCCCTTTTACATTGAACGATAGTTTTTAGCTTACGCGATTATCTTAACGTTTACAATTTAAAAGCAAACGCGCACAATATTAAAAGTACATATGGGTGTGAAATTTATTGAAGATGTCATGACCTAAAACACGAGTGTGTATAGTCTCCCCCTCGTTAAGTGAGCTTGACCACAAGGCTTAAGACGCGGACTTGACGACAATGCGGTCATTGAGAAGAGATGTGGTCTTTCTTCCGGAATTGATCCTCGCGTTCCCTTAAAACTCAGGGACATTTGGCTTGAGTTCCATCGAACCTGACTATGGGATTCGAGTTGCTTCCAACCATTTAACTTCACGGCCACAATTTCTACTGGCTCCGGGACTAAATGAAGCTATTCATCCACATGAAGTCCATCCAACAGAAACGGCAATGGTTTCGTCGCATGACACTTTTTCAGGTTTGATACATGAAATGTATTATGAACCCTACTCAGCTCTTCAGGAAGCTCGAGCTTGTAAGCAACGTCTCCAGCCTTTTCCATCACCTTGGATGGTCTAACATACCTGAGGTTTAGCTTCCCCCGTTTGTCAAAGCGCACTTCTCCTTTCTTAGGTGATACCTTCAACATGACTCGGTCGTCAACTCGAATTCTAAAGGAGACGTTGAAAATGGTGTATTGGTATATTCCTTAATGACGAATAAACTTGTTAGTGGATCGTCCTAGGGTGACTAGGGATGCGTCTTGACTTTTGGACATAGGATTTTGTATACAATGATGTCGACTTTATATAATAAGGTGGTATAAGAGTTTACTTAGTTATTTTGATTGTTAGTTTGGTTCCTTGTGATAGATACGTTTTATGAATACGCACACAAAACTTGATATAACTAGAAAATTGTTTCTTGACAAGAAGTTTTAGAGTGACTACTCTCAGCATGGCATGGTCCTTCCTGAATTATACATAGTTGATCAGGCCATGTATAATTGAGGACTAACGATGCATTGCTCATTTTCGTCAAAATAGCGTTATGATTTCATGATATTTGTGAGAGTAGTTTGCAAGAGTAAATAAGGAATCTAAGTTAATATTGATGAAATTTTCATAATACGATGATCCGATAGATATTGGGTTTCATTGTTTTCCCTCGAGAGTACTACATAGTTTTCTTGATACTACAACTTCTAATACAAGCTAATACATAATTCCTAAAACAAGGTGTCTATGGGTGACGTCCGAGCTGACTGGTGACTAACTCCTGGAGCTTCCTGAAGTTCTCTCGGTCCTGTCGCTGTGACTCCTGAACTGAAGCCAACTGTCGCTCCATCTCCATACGAGCCCTTTTCTCCTGGCTACGAGTAACCATCTCGATAGCCTCCATGGTCTTAATCTTATCACGCAGAGAAGCATTCTCCGCCTTGGCCATACCTATCCTGAACCTCAAAGTACTCATCTCCTCTTCGATGGGCACCCCTTGAAAATGCTCATGAATGCCTCGAATAGCCTCCTCATGACGGGCTAGTGTCGTAACAACGGCCGCCGCAGGAAAAGCAACTGCAACGACGGGCTCTGGGTGAATGATATCCACTTTGATATCGATCGGGTCCCTAAGGTTCTCCTCAACGGAGACAGGAATAGTGAGTGCATCCATAACCTTCACGAGCAAAAGTTTACGTAAGTCGTCTTTATATGAAACCATGCAAGATGCGTGCAGTATGAATGTAAGATGGTGCCTGGTGAATGAATAATGCACTCATGGCAGGGATGGAAACGTGTCATGGCGAAATGGAATGCATCATGGTATGAATGGATGATGGTGTGAATGATGGTATGAATGGATGATGGTAAGATATCGTATTTGATAGCATAATATTTAGGTAGCGTTTAGGACTTACAAGCTTATAGTACTACCTTGCCTTAAGAAATGTTCTCGTATTTATATAAATAATTGTAGAGTATTTATGAAAGAATGTAACTCATCTTTGTATATATATATGTAAGACCCTCATAGTAATGTACGTATTATAATATGAACACGTATATGAATCATGTAAGCATCTAGTAAAACTAACTAATGCAAACAAGTAGTGTATGTATGTCCCATGAAAACCACTAGGTTAATTTGACAACTCCTTCAGTGCCTTTGAAAAATAGGGGTTGACACTTCATGAAGTCTTGGTAAGTCACTCCTCGACAACTGTTCAGCCTTCTGACACCCGGAGTCCTAAATTATGGCTGTCTTCACCATTCGTGCTTCTGTTAGCATCACGTGTTGCCAAAGCGGCAACAACGCCTTCGTCAATCATTACCTGAAGCTGGGCATTAGTGACGGATGTGGTATTGGTTGTTGTTGCTGGTGTGGTTCTGGTTCTGGGTGCTTTCCTTGGAGGCATTATCTTTTAAAATCAAAGAGAATAAGATAGAATTAGTTTAGTTTATCTCGATGTGCTACAAAAATAGAGTTTGTGAGATGATATTTGGTAAATAGTGAATAGGCGCTCCCTGGCATAAATTGAATGTTGTAAGTATCATATCTGATAGCTTAATGTTTAGGTAGCGTTTAGGACCTACGAGCTTATAGTACTACCTTGCCTAAAGAAATGTTCCAATATTTATATAAATAACCCTTATATAAATAATTGTAGAGTATACGAAAGAATGCAACTCATCTTTGCATATATATGTAAGGCCCTTATAGTAATGTACACTATAATATAAAACAACGTATATGTATCATGTAAAGCAGCTAGTAAGACCAACTAATGTAAACAACTAGTGTATGTGTGTCCCGTGAAAACCCATTTGTATGAATGCAATGTTTGAAAACGGTTATAGTCCAGCAAAACATTTGACCTGGTTCTTTATAACCTTGCCTCTGATTACCAATCTGTAACACCCCCAAAATGGGTAGCAGCGGAATATGGGTTTGGGAGCGTTACTTCATAATACCATTGCACAAGATATGAGAACGACCTTTAAAAGTGTCATTTAAAACCGATACATTGGATTTAGCAAAGTGTTTATACAAAAGCCCGAAGCTATACTTGTTCATTGTTAAATTATACAAAGATTCTAGTTCGAAAACAAACATTTTCCCCAAATATGTAATGCCAACCAATCTTAATCTATTGATTTTCAAAATAAACGAGCCACCAATGTATCCTTTGCACCTCGTGCCTTATGACCCTCCTGGAAAAACATACTTTAAACGTCAACAATAATGTTGGTGAATTCATAGGTTTGTAAAATGTATGAGTGTAGGACCGCAATTGTTTAGAGTGTGTATTGCATGGTATACAATATCCAAAACAGTAAGTATTGCATGGTATACAATATTCAAAACAGTAAGTATTGCATGGAATACAATATCCAAAATAGTAAGTATTGCATGGTATACAATATTCAAAACAGTAAGTATTGCATGGTATACAATATCCAAAACAGTAAGTATTGCATGGTATGCAATAGCCAAAACAGATAAGTTTTTCAAAGTTACTTGCGTCTAAATGTAACAACAAGGGGCTATGAACTCACCTCCAAGTGGATGAGTCTAACAATGTAAATACAAAGGCGTGAAAAATTCCGTCCCAAAATACGCCCGAGTGCAACCTAATTAATCATAGGTCGTATGAGTACTAAGTACTTTGAATAACTACTACCAATAAAGTATTATATACTTCACACCATCTAATGGTGTTGTGAAATAACGTTTAAAATCGCTTTATAAATGATAACCGTGTCGTACTCGTAAATCGAATAAATAGTTCAATCGTACTTTGTAAAATAATATGTATAAATTTCAATAACATGGATAAAAATAATATAAATATGATCCAAAGATGTTCGCAAAAATTTGTATTAAAAAACAACCAACACTATTCACTCAGAAATAGTGCAGAAGTATCAATGTGCATAATTTTCTCGTTTAATCCGTTTCTTACTTTTCGTATGTCCACAGTCTTCGTATTAAATGATATATAAAATTATTACATTTTATATTTTATAACCTTCTATGAACATTAACTTACTGTTCATGACGTTTTAGAAATTTAGTTTATAAATTTAATTGTCATAAAACCCGTAAATGCAAACAACTTATTCATTTTAATCCTGATTTTAGCGAATCCCTTCAGAGCACTTGTCTTGATTATTAAAATTAACACATTTTTTATAAAGTGGGGTCTGCTGAAGAACAGTAATTTTATTACGTTTCATAGTTTATAAAATTACGTTTTAGAAACTTTAGTATCGCAAACTCGTATTTATTTCGGTTTTAGCTCCCGTTTTTAGCTAATTATTTCGGCACAAGTTCTCGTAATTGACAGTTCTATTTATTATGAGGTTTAACAAAAATAATGGTTTCTTTTATGAACAGTAACTGTTTATAAATGTATTTTATAAAATGTTAATTATCGTAAACTTTGCGAAATTCACACTCGTACGTATTAAGTGAAAAATTATGATTCTCAATCAATTTGAAAATTATAAAAGTATGTACATAACTAAAAAATACTAAACGTTCTGTTTTAGGAAGGATTTTTTTTAACTTTCTTCTATACAGTTTATTTATAAAAACCGTATTACGTAAATCGTTTTTAATCGTATCTTTTTCGTTATTAATCCTTTTTTTGAGTTTCTTACCTTTTTGGAATCGTCATGAGGTGTACTATATTTATAAAACATGATAGGGCTGTCACCATACACGAATCAAAACAGCCCCTTTGTATCTTGTTTATAGTTAATTATATAAGCTTGTTTTTATATACTTTTCTACTTAGTAAATTACCACAAGTCTTACACAAGTCTTTATATCATATGCCATACATATATTAGTGTCCATAGGTCCATTATTTGTCCACAGAAGCATTAGCTAGTCATTAACAAATCACATGCAAACATAAACTTGCCTTTAACTCACTGTTAACACAAGTTTATTACTTGAACTTTTATACGTAAACCAAGAGTGTCATCACTATTAATCCAGTTTAACATATATTACCACACATCATAGCATATGTAAAAGTGTACAAATCCAAAATCACAAGTAAAAATCCTTTTTACATGTTCAAAAGTGTCCTAATGGTGATTTTGCTATATAAACATCATATACACATATAATCATGAAAATGAAAAGTTAAGGGCTCTTAGTTAACCTTATGATGATGTATGATGATGAGAAATATGATCTAAACCCTTGTCTAGATACAAAACCAAAGCTTGCACCCTTTAAAACCCTAGATTTCCAAAGAAACCCTAATCTTGTAAATACTTGCTTACACCTTGCAAACCTTTAACCAACCCTTCAAAACATCTTAAGACATCTTAGATATGATGTAGGTATGTGTGTAATTGTTGTAGAAAATTTTTGTATGGATTTGTATAGGGGTGTTTTTGAGCCGTGGGTTATAAAGGGGAAAAGGGAGAGTATTTTGCTTTTTCACACTAAGGAAATGGATATGTATGTGTTATCTCTTGTTACTTGTATTATAAAGCCTTATGACTAGTCAAAGGAACACCTTGAGGGTCTTAAGGAGGTCTTTGGTCTTTGTCTTTGGTCAAAGTATTAAGAAAATGGTAGATGTTCCCTAATAGTTGAGAACATCCCATGAAAACATGGAGATGTGTTTTTAAAGTTAATATCTTTGTATACTTAGCTCCATATCCGGCCATATAGAGGTATATATGATATATTTTTGTGATTTTTGAGTATTGGGTATAAAAGTGGGTATTTGTTGAAGCGTAGAAAGGTTTTGGTGGTTCCGGGAATGCCTAAACCACGTATTTTATCGCGAAACATAATCAATTTACGCAACCAATAAAAATACAATGAACAAAGTTAATAATTATCCTCAAAATAATTACTTAACACTTGCTTGATGTAAACATTTAATTGTTTGATGCCCGTTTACATTGAACGATAATTTTTAGCTTACGCGATTTAACTTAACGTTTACGATTTAAAAGCAAACGCGTACAATATTAAAATGACATAGTGGAATATATGACATGTCAATGCCTTAAAACAACCGGGTTTTATATCTGGGCCTAGGTTTAGAGCAGTTTTTGTACATAAAATTTTGTTCTTGTTCATAAGAGTACCTTATTTTCGTTCATCAAATAATGTTTGGCTACGCTCCGAACAATAGTGGAACTTTACCCCATTGAAGTACTTGAGCCTAGTATTGTACGTGCATCCTATATGTGTATGTGGAAAAAATCTGTAATGAGACTAAGTCCCTTAGCGATGTCATAGTTGACTAGTGAGTTTTCTAAAAAGGGTGCTGCCATCAAGACTTCAGCACGTCTCGCTCATGTAAATTCTCCTCTGTCTTCTAAAATAAAACAAATCCGTGATATAGATGAAACTTTCCCTACAAATAAGTAGACATCCCAAACAATGGCAAATTAGGTTTTCTTATCCCTCCTCGGATCTAGTCTATCCAACCATTATTGTATTAATAGCTTTACCGAGATCATAGGCATTGTAGAAAAGGGTCGAGATAGGCATGAATTTTCCTGAAGCCAATCATACACTCATAATTGCAAGATCATCCCCTGTTCAAAACTATTGATTATTCTTTCTCGGCGTAGTGTTCCTGTGTTTTCATACTCACATAACTCATTAAGAACTTCCTCATCATGCGACATTATCGGAGTGAGGGAAAAGAGAGACGAGAGGTGTATCTACTGATCCATTATCAGGTTCAGGGTCATTTATACTGGTCTCATTGGGTAGTTCGACGAAGAGATTGAGGAATTGCTCAATACTCTCCAAGCGAGAGTCAATGATGAGTAGGTGGTAGGACATGATGAGTAGGTGGTGGATTCGCGTTCTCCATGATAGAGAATGGAATAGTCAATGAAAATTACGAACAAACACACAAGGAAAAGATAGACTACGAGAAAGCTAATATGCTGGAATTAAATTCTCACTTGAAAGGATTCAAGCGAGTAGAACTAAGCTAAACTATGATCAATACCTAACTATTCCCCAGGCGGTGGCGCCAAAAACTTGATGTGCAGTCGTCGTAGGACTTCTACACGAGAAGTTTTACAACTCCCTAGGCAGTCCACCTAATCGTTGTAGTGTAGTATAGGCAAGACTCGGGGTTGTTTATCATTCACTCGAGGAATAGGTTGGGAAGGCTTGATCATAGTCTAACAGAATTCTAAGGGTTGAGAGAAGATTGTTTTTGTATTTTTATATATTATGGAAAGCTAGTAAATCATATAATTGGAGAGAGGTTTGGTTTTAGCTGTTTAAACTAAATATTAACTAAGCTACTGGTGATAATAATAAGATAAAAGACCGTGTTTATTTAATCATGTATTACTCCCTAGATTGCTTCTCCTAGTGTTGTTGCCTTGTCACACTTGTGATGATCTGTGTAACTATTTCCTAAAGCACGAACGAATTACACGAACTCGCCGTCTACTTAGTATGCCGCTAGAGCAATGCACATGCAAGGTAGTATGAAGACTATTACACAGCCCCTAGGAGTACACTAAGTGCATGTGAAATATATTAAGAGTGGATCAACCATATTAGGGGCAAGGTAGTATGAAGACTATTACTCGATGGTATCCTTTCTACACAATCATGTTTTCCTAGAGATATCAACAGCGATACAAACAAAAGTTGGTTTTCAAAGACCTAACATGCACATCCATCACAAGAAGCAACACCACTAAGATCTACATTCTAGGTTTCATACAATCATAACTAAACACAATAGGAGGTTTAGCCAAGCATGTTAAACATAAAGCAAGAATAATAAATCAAACAACACATAGACATATTGAATGATTAAGTAAACATTACTTGATTAAAACATGAATTGGAAGAGGTAAAATAGGGTTTTTAGGCCCTAAAATCGTCTCATACAGCTGCTAAACGAACTAGGGTTCGTACCCTCTTTTTATTCTAAAGTTACACATACAAAACCCTAAATTCGGGTTTGTATATATAGGAAAAACGTTGTGGCGTTGTCGCGTTTTAACCGTGACGCTGTCATGAAAGAGAATATTCTAGATAATGGGCTGGGTCGTATGTTTAACGCCGTCATGGAATCATGTGACGCCGTCTTGGTCTTCGTGGTAACGGTGTCACATTGTATCTGTGACGCCGTCTCCAGCTACTGTAGAGAAATTCTTGATCAATGTTGGTGTAGGTCCGTAGTCTTGTCTGTTTCTTCTCTAAATGAGCCCAAGTCACGTGTAATTCTTCCAAATGCCTTCCAAATAAGAAATACATGAAAAGGAACTATTATGTACCTATTTTGGGCATAAACACACGATTTAGGAGGTTAAACGACCCTAAAAAAGTGTATAAAATAACACCTCATCAATGATGATAGAAGAGTTTTGTCCTAGTCATGAGATGCAAAAGTTGGAAACTGAGTTATGAAATCACGACATGGTCGGGGCTGGCCATGCAGCTTATACTGATAGGTTTCATGAGCTGGCTAGGTTAGTTTCACATTTAGTGACTCCTGAAAGTAGAAAGATTAAGATATACGTGTATGTCCTTGCTCTATAGATCCGTGGGATGGTGGCAGCAATAGAGCCAAAGACTATGCAGAAGGCTATGCAGATTTCTAGTGCACTGACCGATGAGGCTGTTAGGAATGGATCAATTAAGAAGGTTGAGAAAAGAGGAAATGTAGGGGAGACCTAGCAAGGATAAGAATGGTAGGGATGATAATAAAAGGACTAGGGCTGGAAATGCTTTTGCTACAACTGCAAACCTTGTAGGAAGAGAGAATACGGGTGCTTGGCCCAAGTGTACCACCTGCAACTCCTACCATGCACCCGAAGGGCCTTGTCGCACATGCTTCAACTGTAACCTCCCAGGTCATCTTGCAAGGGATTATAGAGTTATGCCTAAGAATGTAAACTCGGTAAATGTAAGGAACCCAACACTTGCTCATGGAGCATGCCACCAATGTGGTAGTACTGACCATCTCAAGCCAGCATGTCCTAGATTGAATAAAGCATAAGGACCGGGAGAAAACCGTCCAAACCAAGTTGCTGCTAATAACGGGGTCAGGGTCGTAGAAACCATGGGAACCAATCTAGGGGTAGGGCATTCATGTTGGGAGCAGAAGAAGCTCGCTAGGATCTGACCATTATGATGGGTACGTTTAATTTAAACAATCATTTTGCCACTACCTTATTTGACTCTGGTGCCGACTATAGCTTTGTTTCTACTACTTTTATACCTCTGTTAGGCATAGAGCCCAGTGAATTAGGTTTTAGATATGAAATTGAGATAGCTAGCGGGCAGCTAGTAGAGATTGATAAGGTTATTAAGGGTTGCAAACTAGAAATCGAGGATCATGTCTTTGACATTGATTTTATACCATTCAGGCATGGGAGTTTTGATGTGATTATAGGTATGGATTGGTTGTCTAATCATAAGGCTGAAATAATTTGTCATGAGAAAGTAGTGAGGATACCACTACTAGATGGCAAGGTGCTTAGAGTATGAGGAGAAAGACCGGAAGAGAAAGCGATACGTTTGATGAGTGCTAAGGCCAGCGATAAGAAACAATAAGAGATTGTTATGGTTAGAAATTTTCCTGAGGTATTTCCGAATGATTTATCAGGATTGCCACCTCTTTGAGAAATTAAGTTCCGGATTGAGTTAATTCCTGGAGCTCTACCAATTGCAAAGTCTCCTTATCGTTTGACACCTTCTGAATTGGAGGAGTTGTTGGGTCAACTCAAGGAACTCCAGGACAAAGGTTTCATTCGACCAAGCTCGTCGCCTTAGGGAGCAACGGTTTTATTTGTAAAAAAGAAGGATGGTTCTTTTAGGATGTGTATTGACTATAGAGAATTGAGCAAGTTGACTGTTAAGAATCGTTATCCGCTTCCTAGGATTGATGATATATTTGTATTTGCCCTTAATATTTGGAGACATTATCTGTATAGGACAAAGAGTGTCATCTATATGGATCATAAGAGTCTTCAGCATATCTTTAGTCAGAAAGAGTTGAATATGCGACAGTGTCGCTGAATAGAGTTGTTTAGTGATTATGACTGTGAGATTCGCTACCATCCTGGTAAGGCAAATGTGGTGGCTGATGCCCTAAGTAGGAAGGAAAGAGTAAAGCCTTAGAGAGATAGAGCTATGAATATAACCCTTCATTCGAGTATCAAGGATAGGATACCGGCGGCTCAGAAGGTGGCTGTGGATGAGCCTGCAAGATTGTAGAGAGGTTTGGATGAGATGATTGAACAGAGAAGTGATGGGACTTTATACTACCTGGATCGAATATGGGTACCTTTAAAGGGTGATGTAAGAACCATGATAATGGATGAAAGCCCATAATTCGAAGTACTCTGTACACCCAGGAGCTGATAAGATGTATTATGACCTTAGAGATAGGTATTGGTGGCCGGGTATGAAGAAGGACATAGCCGAGTATGTTAGTAAGTGTTTGACTTATTTAAAGGTTAAGGCTAAGCATCAAAGGCCATCTAGCTTGCTCCAGCAACCTTAGATTCCTATATGGAAATGGGAAGGAATAGCTATGGATTTTATGACTAAGTTGCCTAGGAATAGTAGTAGGCATGACACAATCTGGGTCATTGTGGACCGGTTGACTAAGTCTGCTCATTTTTTACCTATGCGTGAGGATTATAAGATGGATAGATTGGCTAGATTATATTTGAATGAGATAGTTGTAAGACATGGTGTGCCGATCTTGATCATATCAGATCATGATAGTCGTTTTACATCAAGGTTTTGGCAGTCAATGCAAGAGGCATTAGGAACCCGTTTAGACATGAGTATGGCTTACCACCCTCAGACCGATGGTCAGAGTAAGCGTACTATTCAAACTTTGGAAGACATGCTTAGAACGTGCGTCCTGCACTTTGGAGGAAGTTAAGATGTTCATCTTTCGTTGGTTGAGTTTTCGTACAACAATAGTTATCATTCTAGTGTGAGATGTGCTTCGTTTGAGGCACTGTATGGTAGAAAGTGTCATTCGCTAATTATGTGGGCTGAGGTTGGAGAAGGTCGGTTGATAGGACTTGAGTTAGTGCAAGAGACTACTGAGAAGATCTCGTAGATTAAAGATAGACTTAGTGATGCGCGTGATCATCAGAAGAGTTATGCTGATAAGAGGATGAAACCTCTAAAGTTTAGTGTAGGTGACTATGTTTTGCTCAAAGTGTAGCCTTGGAAAGGTGTGGTACGCTTTGGGAAGAAAGGAAAACTAGCACCTAGATTTGTTGGACCTTTTGAGATTATTAAGAAAATAGGCCCAGTGGCCTACAAGTTAGATTTGCCTGAGGAATTAGATAGTGTTCATGACACGTTCCACGTGTCGAACCTTAAGAAGTGTTTGACTGATCCAACACTGCAAGTGCCCTTTGATGAGATCCAAGTTGAATTTTGTGGAAGAGCATGTAAAATTTTTAGAAAAAGAGTTCAAGAAGCTGAAGCGTAGTAGGATTGTCATCGTCAAGGTTCGGTGGAATTCAAAACGTTCTAAATTCACATGGGAACATGAAGATCAGATGAAGCTTAAGTAGCCACATTTGTTTAGTAATGATAGTAGTTGAATTTCAGGGTCGAAATTCTTTTAAGGGGAGTAGAATGTAACCTTTGCCCTTTTTGTGTTCTGAATATTTCATTTTTAGTCCTTTGACTATTTGACGTTTGTCAGTTTATTCAGATTTTGTACCGTGTTGACGGTGGTGATTTTGTTGAGAATTGTGGTAATTTATGGTTTGTTGTGAATAATAGTCCTTTCTTGAGGTTATTATTGTGTTATTTTCATTCCGGGTGGTTGACCCGTGAAATTTGAGAAATGCCAAAAACGAGTCCTGACACGTCCATTAATGTCCAAATGAGTTTTGAAGGGTTTAAAGCGTAAATATGTCCTATAAATACTCTAGGTTAATGGAAAAGTATTTTAAGGTGAATAAAAATGCTAATTAACTTTGGGGAAAATTTTACGGTTGAGTTTTACGAGCTTTTAAGTGATCCTGACACAAAAAGAAAAGCCCGAGCCCCCTTGGATACCATGATCAGTTCTAGTCTCATAAGGGACAAGGAGGCATGATTTTAGCTCCCTTGTCTAGCAATTGCACACATATATTCCATTTTACAACCAACATCTTCATTCATTCATCTCATTTTCAAAAAAATAAAAAACACACATAAGTGTGTGTATGTGCATCCGAAATAAGCCACCAAAGAAACACCATAAATTTCCAACTTTGATCAAGAACGTGATATTTCGGGTTGATACGAGTATTTGGGTATTCATTTAAACAACGCTTGGGTTATCCGGTTCGTGTCGAAATCTACATTTTTGAAGATTTTTTTGTAAGTTTCCAAATTTAAATTTGGTTTGTCCTTTTGGGTTTATATTGATGCATAGATGTTAGTTGTACAAGTTTATCGTCGTAAAAAGTAAGTTTTAAAAACGAAACGAATATAAAAGGGGTGTTTGGTTGCGTCGAATAAAAAAAAGAACAAAGCCGGCTCGTAATTTTGATATTGTGGTCGTGATAGTTGAAAAACATATATTGCTAGATAGCTTATTTTGGATGTTAGCTTGTATAGTTTATTTGCGCTTATTTTTAAGCACTTTATGGCTTATTTTGAGCTTATATGCTCGCGGCTTATTTAAGAAAACACAAGAGATGTGTTTTTGGTTATTTGCTTTATATTGCGTATATTCGCTGACTATTTTTGTGGCTTACGATGTTAACCAAATATATATTGTAGCTTATTAAGCTTCTTTTTAGCTTATGGATATGTTTTTGGAGCTTAAAACCTTACGACCCAATAAGCACAAATAAACCGTGGCTTATTTGTTGGCTTATTGTGGTCCGGATTATTTTCTACTTATTAGTATGAGCTTATGTATATAAATGGGCCTTGGTTTGGGCTTGGATCGTATTTTGGACGTATAAATACCTTAATGGACCCTTATTGGGCCTTAAAGCCCAATAAGCGATATTTAGTCGTTTTGAGAGTTTTTGATGGACGTTTGAAAGAAAAATGTGTTTACAAAGTAATATTGAACGATATTTTGGGAAAAACGCCTTGATAGACCTAATGGATTGAGATTTTGGAATTTTGTCGAAAAAGTATCGAAATGGTGAAAAGTGTTGAAATTAAGGTTTGAAACTTTGAAAAATGTTACATAAACGTACGGGTCATGTCGAAATTTCGTAAAAGGTTTATACATAGAAATTTTACTTAAAACATAATTTTTTATATAAATAAAAAAATATTATTATTTTATTATTTTTATTATTTAATAAATTCATTAAAAGACGAAAAATATAATTTTTCCTCAAAACTTTCCGAACATGTTTATTATGGTTACATGTTTCATTTTCAATCATTTCATGATTATTTTATGGTAACTAAGGGTACCAAATGGACTTATCAAGATTTATTTATAATTATTTATTATAAATATTTACTTATATTACTTATCTATTTTCTTTAAATAGTATAAGTATGTATTATTGAGCTATGGGATTGATATGATTGTTGGGGTAAGTCGTCAACCATCACACCACTAAACTGTTAAGGGTAATTGTACAACGCGTCTAACCCCTATGCGTCAAACGTGAAGATTGTTTGGGAAATGAATGATTAAAATGGGACATTAACTGGACTAGGTCGTGTGCGGATGTCGTTGCATTTGCTTGTATGATTGAGATTTGGTTGCTAAAGACTTTCTTGAGGTGAGTTATCATAGCCCCATTTTTCTACTGTTTTTCCGTTGAGGGAAATGATACTCAAATGTGTTTTGAACTGTTTTGAAATTTGACTGTGCGAAATGTGGTTTTGTTTTTGGGACAATTATGTGCTTATGATTGCTATGTGAATATATGTGATGTGATTTTACTTGCGTGTACTATGTTTGGCATAACAAGGGTTTTGGTTTTAGTTGCATGTAGTGTGATTGGCATGCAAAGGTTTTGGGTCCTGCCCTAATATAGTGCTCTAGCTGGTAGGCCTTATAGGTGTGTAAGTGACATATTTGCTTCCTAACTAGCTGTGATGCTAGGGCATGGTTTGACTAGCGGGTAAGCTAGGTCGAGTTTACATGATTAGCGAGGATGCTAAGTCATAGGTGATTCTCATATATTCACTATCATATTGCACTTTTATCCACTGTTTTGAGTTATTGGCACAACTTTTAGGTTTAAAGGTCAAACCTACGAGTTCACCAATATTATTTTTGACGTTTTCGAGTATCATTTTCAGGTGAAGTGAAAGATGAATAGTTGGTGATATGTGATAGTAGGCTTAGGAGTATCCCGTGTGGTTTTTTTCATGTGAAGCCTTGCTTGTTTATTTTTTTGGTTCTTAGTATTTAGAAGTTTCAGTTTATGTTTGGATTTGGACCCTTGTGTGGGTATTTGGATTTGTAAGAGATATTGGATTTGGTTATGATTGTGTGAGAAGTCTAAATAATCTAATAGACTCTATGATCGTTTAAGCTTGAGATGAGTTAGATCTCATCTAGGATTATAAACATCAAAGATTAACAATAGGCAGCGGAATAATAACAATAAGAACAATGATGTTTAACAAGGTTTTATTATTCATACGTTTCCCTCTTTCCCCAAACACAATCTTGGGGCTACACCAACTAACTATATAACTATGGTGTACACACACATACCTTTTACTAGACTCTTATTGGGAGAGCTCTATGTTTCTGGGATGCTGTAAACCTATGTCTATGATCTTTTTATATAGGGAGAGATCAAGACTCTCAAAGGAAGTAAATCAATAAGATAAAGAAACTAATTAAACTAATTTAAATACTTTCCTAATCTTAATCTTGTAAATCTTTGACCAAATCTTCATAATTCTCCACCAGCTTGTAGAATTCTGATCCTGACGATTTAGTCCTTATGTTTCATTCTGTTGCTCTTTTGTCTCATTAAATCTGTAAACCCAACATTTAGGACATCACTTGAGGTTTTTTCGAGGTTGATGGTCTTCGTAACACTTAAAGTTTATGCATTGTAGTTTTCTCTATATTGTATCTTGCGTTATGATTGATCATTATGTTGCATTCCTGAGTTTCTGCCATTGTCGGGGTATGACAGCTGATACTTCTGATGGATTAGCTTCCATCCAAGCTCAATTAAACAACTTTGGAAGAGAAATTAAGAAAGTGAATGAAAAAGTTTGAGTTTATGCGTTAGGACTAAGGGAAGGAATGGAACTTTATTTGGAAGCAAGGCTAATGGGAGAAGCTTTAATTTTGAATAGATCACTTGAACCGACTTATGGAGACTATATTGAACTAAATGATTTAACTGAACCATTGGAGCTTAGGATAAATCAAGTAGAAGACTTAGGTCTAACAATCGAAGATGGTGAAGTGATTGATGAACCCATGAAGGATAGTCAAAACTAGGAATGATAATGAAGAGATTGAGGGAATTGATGAATACCCTAGTTTATGTGATGTTGATAGGAAGATCCATATTGATTGTGCTTATAACTTGCAATTTTCATGCATGATAGGTTTTGAACATGTCAATGCCAACTTTTTCCCAATTTTATCAATCAGTGTTATGTCCAAAAAGTTCTATAACTCTATAGTGAAAGATAAAATTAAATATGGGGGAAAAATTTTATGGGAGCCTTTATGAATGTACCTATTTTTTCAGAAACTTTTTTGT
>BQNB010015296.1:0-73517 GCA_026074375.1 Tanacetum coccineum | reverse complement strand
AGTACTTAGTGAAGAGCTTGCAGTACTAACATGAACATTAGCTGTATTAACATCATTGGTACTACTAGGAGTTGAAACAAATGCCACATTCTGTGAACTTGAATTTGAGCTTGAGATTACACTTCTTTTGACCTCTTGTTCAACAATCTTAAAATTGTTGTAGAGATCATCAAAACTTATTGAACCCAGATCTGATTTGTTCCTCCAGACCACAACATGCATGCTTCATTCAAAAGGAAGGCTTCTCAAGAATTTAAAGTTTAGATCTTCTTGAGAGATGTTTTCACCTAAGATGGCTAACTGGCTTATAATTTTCTGAAGCCGGGTAAAGATTGAGTCAAATGACTCTGAGCTAGAAGCATTGAAGTTTTCATACATCTGCATCAGGAGAGTCTTTTGAGTCTTCTTGGTGGCTTCATTACCACCAAATCTTGCTTTTATGGCTTCAAACAAGGTCTTGGCATCCTTGTATTGATTAAAAGTGAGTAGATGCTCACTTGGGAGTGTCATCATCAAAATACTTCGGGCTTTAAGATCATTCTTCTTTTGGATCTTCTCCTCAGCAGTAACAGCACCAGGTATTGTTGAGGTAGATGTACCATCAGCGTTTGTAGTGGTTCGTGCTACTGGCTTGAAGGAGTTGTCATCCTCTATGATCTCCCAGAGAGCATAGTCTTGTAGTTGAATGTATGACTATATTCTGAGTCTCCATGTGTCATAATCACCTTGATTGAGAAGTGGCAGCTTTGCAAGAGCATTGTTTTGGGCACTTTCTAGATCCATCTCTTTGTGTGAATAAAGAGTTCTTGTAGTATGTGTCTTTTGTATCAAGGTTTCAGAAAACCCGCTCTGATACCACTTGTGGATCCCCTTTTACAGATCCTAGATTAGCTTGTTAAAGCTTAAGTTGTTTTAGATAGATCTTAAACAGCTTTGATAGAAACCCTGAGTAATATATAAAGATTATGCGGAAACTAATCTTTATACACCAGAAGAAACAATGTAACAGTAACACAAGAACTTTCACAAAACTTTTAATATATTGAATGATTCACAAAACAACTATATGTTTTGCCTAAATAACTATGACTTTTCTATCTTTTTATTCGTGTTTCTAACTATGCCGTAAGAAACCCTAATGGGCTTACAAAACGCGTTAAATGATCATGCATATCTATTCCTAATATAACTCATGCATATCATATAAGCAGTACTAACTATAATATACTAACAGTACAAACTATTAACTAACAGTACTAACTATACTGGCAGTACTAACAATTATAACTAGTAGTACTAATGACTTAGTCTATATTCTTTAATCTTCAGCAGTAGTACAAATCTTCAATAGCAGTACTAAGTCCATCAGCAGTATAAACTTATAGAAGCTTTTAATTCTCAACAATACCTTTGATTGAAATTAAGATAAGGTTAAAAACAAAAAAAGCATGATTACAAGATAGAGTTCAAACATGATAGAATAAAATGAAAAGAATTAAACACAAGACACTCCTAATATGCGATAAAGGTAAATATTGGGTTGTCTCCCAAAAAGCGTTTGTTTTTGTTCGAGTCACGAGCCTGAATCTACCATTATTTAGCAGATAAAGGGGAGGGTTCCCCTACACTTGATTTCAAGTGCGGGTGATAGTAACGGTACATATCATCGTGATAAGAAGGAGCCATACGTTGAGAAATTTGTTGTTGAAAAATAGACTCTAGAATTCTACCTCTCTCTTCTTTATTTGGCCTATCGAATAAACTAAGTGCTTCTCCTAGAGGAGAAACTTCCTTAGATTCTAATCCCCAATCATCATCAAACATCTTCCAATTTGAAATATCAACACCTAGGGATACACTTTTTCCTAATAAACCCGGTTTAAATCCATAATGTCTCTTAGGGTTATTTATACCTCGGTTATAATAACTATACACACCTTTAGGATGGGAATTTGCCACATGAGGTGAGGCGGTGTTTGAGTTGTTTAAATAATCTACTACCTTCATCCTAGAACTATCCGGACTATGTGGTTTGATGGGTGGTTCGAGGCCTCTTTTGTCTCCTAGACTTATATCTAAAGGTGGACAATTTGGTAAGGGTTGTGGTTGAGGCTTTTTTTTATCAAAACTTGGAACTTCCCTAGAACTAAGAGGACTGTCATGATTACAAGTATTCAAGCCTAAATCCTCTAGTTGTGTTCCGTCCAAAGGTTCTACCTATATCGGAGTTTCTAAAGTCTCTTCTACTTCTTTCGGGCAAGTCACAAGCGATATGTATACCTCAAATGATGGGAGGACTTGTGAGGTACTTTGTGGGTCCGAATTTTCCACCTTATCCCATGCTATACCTCTATGCATCTCAACCCAAACATCCTCATTTCCAAATAATCTTTTTGCTTGAGCCTTCAAATTTGCTACTTCTTGTTCAGAAATAATGTTTGGTGGGTTGTCCCATTCTTTTTTGCCTTGGGCGAAATTTTCTATGGCTTCCCATGCTTCTTCACCACTTAATTCCCCAAGGTTCCCGTCTGCTACAAAGTCAAGGTCCATTCGGGTATAGTCGTTGACATGATCATAAAAGAATTGAGTAAAAGACCATAAATCGAGGCCATGATGAGGGACTTTTTTTGATTAAGTTTTTGAAACGAGTCCACGCATCGTAGATAGGTTCATCTTGATGTTGTTGGAACACCAAGGTATACCTTTGGAATGGGAATGTTGTGTTTTGTGAGGGGTTTTGAAAGGGTGTGGTTGGTGGTCTTTCATACATCATGATGGTGAACGAAAGAGTAATTTACAAAACAAAGGGCACAAAGAAAAGATAGACTACGAGAAAGCTAATATGCGGAAATTAAATCTTACTTGAAAGGATTAAAGCAAGTAGAACTAAGTTAAACTATGATCAATACCTAACTATTCCCCAGGCGGCATCGCCAAAAACTTGATGCGGTCGTCGTAGGACTTCTACACGAAGTTTTACAACTCCCTAGGCAGAGCACCTAATCGTTGTAGTAGTAGTATAGGCAAGACTCGGGGGTTGTTATCGTTCACTCGGGGAATAGGTTGGGAAGGCTTGACCATGGTCTAACAGAATTCTAAGGGTTAAGAGAAGATTCTTTTTTGTATTTTTATGTTTTATGAAAAGTAGGTAAATCATATATTTAAGAGGAGGGTTTGGTTTTAGCTAATAAACTAAATAATAGCTACGCTAGTGGTGATGACAATAAGATAAAAGATTGTGCTTATTTAATCATGTATTACTCCCTAGATTGCTTCTCCTAGTGTTGTTGCTTTGTCACCCTTGTGATGATCTATGTAATTATTTCCTAAGTCATGAACGAATTACACGAACCCGTTGTCTATTTAGTATTCCGTTAGAGCAACGCACAAGTAAGGTAGTATGAAGACTATTACAAGGCCCCTAAGGGTATACTAAGTGCATGTGAAATATATTAAAAGTGGATCAACCATATTAGGGGGAAAGGTAGTATGAAGACTGTTACCTGATGGTATCCTTTCTACACAATCATGTTTTCCTAGACATATCAAGATCGATACAGATAAAAGCTGATTTTCTAAGACCTAACATGCATATCCATCACAAGAAGCAACACCACTAAGATCTACATCCTAGGTTTCATACAATCATAAATAAACACAATAGGAGGTTTAGCCAAGCATGTTAAAGATAAAGAAAGAACATAGATGAATCAAACAACACATAGACATATTGAATGATTAAGTAAACCTTACTTGATTAAAACATGAATTGGAGGAAGTACAATAGGGTTTTTAGGCCCTAAAATCGTCCCTAATAGTTGCTAAACGAACTAGGGTTCGTACCCTCTTTTTATTCTAAAGTTACACACTCAAAACCGTAAATTCGGGTTTGTATATATAGGAAAATTGTTGTGACGGCGTCGCGTTTTAATCGTGACGCCGTCATGAAAGAGAATATTCTAGATAATGGGCTGGGTCGTGTGCTCTGGCGCCGTCGTGGAATCTTGTGACGCCGTCTTGATCTTCGTTGTGACGGTGTCACGTTGTATTTGTGACGCCGTCTCCATGTAGAGAAATTCTTGAGCAATGTTGGTGTAGGTCCGTAGTCTTGTCCGTTTCTTCTCCAAATGAGCCTAAGTCACGTGTAATTCTTCCAAATGCATTCCAAATGAGAAATACCTGTAAAGGAACAATTAAGTACCTATTTTGGGCATAAATGCATGATTTAGGGGGTTAAACGACCCTGAAAAAGTGTATAAAATGATACCTCATCAGTATACATTAATAATGACTCGACTTAATAACCATGTACTCAAGTAAACAATTAACTAGGGTTTAACAAATGCGATAATAATAATGTACTAAGAATGAGTACATACAAGGAAGGCTAAGGCGATTTTGGTGTAACATTTTGGTGGGGTGTAAACAATGCTCTTCATCAGTTTCCAGAATTCACCTGAAAATTACGAGAACCACGAAAAGGATAGGCTCAGAGGGGTATACTAGGGGTATCTTGCACTAAAAATGAGTGCATAGCAAGGGTATGGGGGTAGTTATATGATCAAGGAGATCACCATAACCATATCAAATGAAGGCTAAAAACAAGAGTCTATCCTAATGCCTCTTATCACTTAGTAAATCCTAATCACACGAATGTGATCTCACTAGCGGTTTCGGCCTCTCGGGATGAATCGCTAGAGCAAGTTCTAGAATTTATAATACTACTGGTACACTCTCATAAGCATTAAAAATAAATGCTTTTATTCCTAAAGATCTAAGGGCGAACCTCACATTTTTGGGGTGAAATTTTTTAGTGGTATGGTTTTTGTGCTAGTACTATAAATTCAATCCATGAGACATTTCTAATACTACAGTTTCACAGATATATGCCATAAAAAAATTAAATTTAGGCCAAATTACCGTCCTAAACTATGTTTTGGTATATTACACATCATTTTAAGAACACAACAAATGCAATTGAAGGAATAGTTTCTAGGGCTTTTATTTACCCCTACACTTATTTTGAACATTATCTCTAATGTTCTATGAGTACCCGAAAACGAATAAAGGGAAAATAAGAAAACCAAGAGAAACTAATATTCCTCTGGTTTTGCTCAATATTGGAGAAGAAACAAGATAATTTCGGCTAAATCTTCATCCAAGAATCATCCAGGTGAAAATCTAAAGAACTTCTAGACTCTCCTCATCAAATATTACCTGAAAATAAAAGACAAAAACAACTATACCAAGCGTAAAGTTCGGCGGTAAATGATATACAACCCTTATTAATTAAGCACTACACTCCTACGAAAGCAATAAAGATAGGATGAATGTACTAATGTAATAGTGGTTTTCTGCAAGATTTAGGAAAATTAAAAATTCTGAAATTTTACAAAAATAACTTTTCAAAAATTCAAAAAATACAAAATTTCCTTGTAGCTACAGTGGTGACGCCGTCAGGATTAATCTTGACGCCGTCAGGATTAAATCCGGACGCCGTCTCCACCTACTGTGAAGAATTATAAATTCGTTTTTTGGAACAATTTCTGCAAAAATAACCCATTAATTATTTCCTATAAAAAAATCTGCATAAACCACAAAAACGGTTACTACAATCATATGACTCATAACAAACAAAACAAAAAAATGTGAATTAATCTAAAGTTATTTATTTTATATTTGGTTCTTAAAAACTGGATATTCTTCCCTACACTTATTTTATGCAAAATACCTGTGATTGCAATTAAGACGATGTTAAATACAAAACAAAGCATGATCACATATATAATTCAAACACATACGAACAAATAATAAAGATAAAAACACACAACACTCCTAAAATGCATGAATTAAAATATTAGGTTGCCTCCTAATAAGCGCTTGTTTTTGTTCGAGTCACGAGCCTAACTCTACCCTTATTTAACAGATAAAGTGGAGGGTTTCCCCACACTTAAGGTCAAGTGCGGACAAGGTTATAAAACAACTTGATTACACAAATATCTACTAAGTAGTATAATATAGGCATGCAAAGGGTCATAGAAAAACTCACACAAGACATTTCCTTACCAAGAAAAATCACAAAACTCTTCCTTTTTATCTCTACCTAGCCCACGGCTCAAAACCCTTGCCAAACACAATCCATACTTTGATTTTCTTTCACCATATTAGTGTTTACATATCATACTTAAGGTATTCTAAGAAGATTTGAAGGGTTGGTTAAGCTTTGAAAGGGTTTTAACAAGTTATTGCAAGATTAGGGTTTTTGGTAAAAATTAGGGTTTCATCCTAATTTTTCAAGCCAAGATGTTTAATCACAAGGGTGTGATTGTTATTCTCTTCTCTACTCATCCACACAAGGTTATATCAAAAGCTTAATCTATTCATAACTAAGATTTTATGTGTTCATATGTTATATTTAGCTAAATAACCATTTAGGGTACTTTTGAATATGTAAAATGAATATTTACTTATGATCATTGTTTTGTGAACTTATTTACATGCCATATGGATGCTAATATGATGTTAAAAGGAATGTATAAGTGTTTTTAAACTTAGTTGCGTTATGTATAACCATGTTTTAAAGTGCAATTTAGGGTTTCTGAAAAGTCCTATAAACAAGTTTTAAAAACACCATTTTTGAAAAAACATATCTTAGGGGCTGTTTTTTTAGATTCGAAAAATTTACATATATGTTTTATGATTTTATATTAAAAATACTACATGTCACAAGGATCGAGGGGTCATAAAGAACTCGAAAAACCGATTAATAACGAAGAAGATACGCCATTTACAAGTTTACGATAGTTAATACTTTTATAAAACAATTTTTATAAAAAGTACTATTCACCACAGAAACTTATACTTTATAAACATCCATAATATGATAAAACTTTCAATTACGAGAACGTGCTCGAAAGAATCACTAAAAACGGAGCTATAACGAATAAGATACGACCCAAAAACCGGGTTCTTTCGCGTTAATTAAAAGTATAAAAATAAATGTATAGCTGTTTTTGTGAACAGTAAAAACACTATTCATCTAGAATCTCAAAAACCTAAAAATGTGATTTTATGAATCAATGTAGTAATACAAATGCGTTTCGTGGGCGTAAGAAACGCGAGAAACGGGCTTAAAACGACAAAGTTATGTCATTTTTACTAAAGGCGTAATTATAAACGTTTTTACTTTATAATTACGATTTCACTTAAACAAATAGATGGTGATATAGCTATATAGATATATATGTATATATGTGATTAGTTATCGAAGTGCTATATTACTAGGGAATTTCATAATGAGGCTTCTTCGGATGGCGTATCGACGAGTTGTTGGATTTACGATTTAAAGTGTCCTAACTCTCGTACGTCACTGTCATGAACCTTCTTTAATTATGATAGCCGAAACGATTGTACGATTGTAACAACTATAAGATTATATTAAGTTATAATATAAGTGTCGGTACTTATACGGACCTATATTTAATTAGGTTGCATTCGGGTATAATCGTGAAGATTTCACCCACTTGTTATTAAATTATAAGATTCTCTCACTTGAGTGTGAGTCATGCCCACACTTTTTACAGTTTTACTGATTTACTATTATTGGGGCAGGAAAACTTGCTTTGTTTTACAAATTGGAGCAAGTGGATATTTTACATTGATTACATGTTTGTCTACAGTAGCGATAACCCATGTTAAGCCCATTATCAAGAATCTGTTTCATATTGCTATGTTGTAGTTGGGATTACATTATGTTGTGCAGCGATGTTATTTAATAGATCTATATTGGGAAACGACATACCAGTTCGGCGTGACTTGCTATCACGGGATTACGAACGTTCCTATAGCTTGTCGATTCTTTTTTTAAGGGAATGTTTAGGGTTAAAAATCATTTCGGGCTGAATGTAGCTATATTTTGCGAACATGACTGTCGTGGCTTCAGTGGTCATGAGCTTTGTGTAAATGTAATTTGGTTTTGTGATTGTTGTGCATATGTTTTATACATCTCGGGAATCTCTTGCGGTCCTGCAATAATTTAAATACATAAAACCTATGAAGTCTACCTACATTTTTGTTGAAGTTTTAGCAATGTTTTCAGGAGGTCAATAGGCACGAGGGTGCCATGGATGAATTGGGTTCCGTTTTGGATTGCACGCTTATAGACTTTTATATCATATTTGGGATATATCTTGTCTTTTTTGTAATATTTAAACAAAGGAACAAGCTAAAGCTATAAGACTTTTTAATCATGTCTTTTAATTAAATCAATGTATCAATTTAAAATAACTTTTTGTGGTCGTTCTTATTATATATTAGGCTTTGTTTATCTTGAGTAACACGCTATCACCGGATCTCTTTTTTCCGCTGCGACCCCTTTTTGGGGGTGTTACAGATTGGTATCAGAGCCAAGGTTATAGAGAACCAGGTCAAAATGTTTTTGCTGGACTATAACCGTTTTCAAACATTGCATTCATAAAAAAGGTTTTTATTGGGGACACACTATTTGTTGCATTAGTCGGGACTACTAGATGCATTCTTAATTGATATACTGGTTATAATATTCATATTACGTTATATTACAAATGTGCCTTTTATATATACTCTTATAAGTTATTTCTTCTGGTCACAGTGCGATGTGATCTTATTTTATTTATGATGCATATGTTATGTTACGTTATGATTGTATTGAAATCTAACGGGTATTATGTTTTCTTGTGATTTAAGAAAATGGCACCAAAAGGAAGGACACGGGTTTTAAACCATGATGCAACAACAACACCAGGCCACACCAGCCCCAAAAATGCACCAACGCCACCAACGGTTACTGAGGCACAACTTCACGGCCTTAATTAATCTAGGAGTTGCTGATGCAATGGCTGGTAGCAGAGGAAGCAAACGCCAAGCAGAGTTAGGAATGGCTACGACAGCAATGGTTCAGTACCAAGGCCAGCACAAGCTGCTCGTGCATGCTCTTACTCTGAATTCTTAAAATGCAAACCTTTGGACTTCAAAGGGCACTTGAGGGAGTCATCTGGGGTCTCACTCGATGGGTTTGAGAAAGAAACATGGAATCTGTGTTTTGCTTAGCAAGTGCCAAGCAACTAGCCAAGTCAAATTCACGACTTGCACTCTGCAAGACGTTGCTCTTACATGGTGGAATTCCATTTTACGACCACACCACTCTAGAAGTAGCTCATGCCTATGCCATGTGGCAGCACTGAAGAACATGATGACTGAATAATACTGCCGTGGGGTGAGTCAAGAAGATTTGAACTGAAATGTGGAACCTTTAAGGTAAGGGCACCGATTGTGGTTGCCTATAATTGGATGATTTCAAGCAACTTGCCTTGATGTGTTCCAGAATGTTTCCACAGAAGTGGTAGACAAGATTGAAAAGGTATATCGGTGGATTACCCGATATGATACTTGGCAGTGTAAAGGCATCAAAGTCAAAGACCATGCAAGAAGTTATTGAGTTTACAACTGAGTTGATGGAGGATAAGACCCATGTCTATGCTGAACGTAAAGCAGAAAGGAAAAGAAAGTATGATGATCTTCCCCAGAACAATCAAAACCAACAACAGCAGAATAGGAGGCAGAACACAGGCCAGGCCTATGCTGCAGGCAATGGTGACAGAAAGCCATACGAAGGGTCTAAGCCTCTATGTGCCAAGTGTAATTGCCATCATGAAGCAGGTCCTTGTCCGCCTAGGTGCAGTAACTGCAATAGGGTTGGCCATCTGGCCAGGGACTGTAGGATACGGCCTGCTAACAACAACAACAACTACCGTAACAACAACAATAATCAGCAGGGCAATGGTTGCTTTGAGTGTGGAGCTCAAGGCCACTTTAAAAGAAACTGCCCGAAACTGAACAACAATGATCGTGGTAATCAAGTCCTGAGGAATAACAAGGCTCCAGCGTAGGTGTATGCGAGTGGAAATGCCGAGTGAGGCAAACCAGGACACGTCGTTGCGGGTACGTTCCTTCTAAACAACCGTTATGCTTACATCTTATTTTGTTAACTGGTTGCGATAGGAGTTTCGTATCTAATGCATTTAGTACTTTGCTTGATATCGTCCTAATAAACTTGATACATCGGTTATAACATTGTGTTAGCTGACGGTAGGATATTTGGAGTAAATACTATTATTGATGTGGGTGTTAGTTGTACGTTAAACTTTTTAAACCATCCGTTCAACATCAACCTAATGCCGGTAGAGATGGGTAGTTTCGACGCGATAATTGGCATGGACTGGTTGTCAAAATACAGTGCCGTTATCGACTGTGCTAAGAAGATTGTTCGTATCCCCTCCGGGAGCGAAATCCTAATCGTTCACGGTGACGGATGTAGTGAAGGACACAGGACGCGACCTAAACTTCATCTCGTGTACAAGGTTCAAAAAGTATCTGCTAAAAAGGATCTCAAATCTTTTTGGCACATGTTACATACAAAGGAGATGAAGACAAGTCAGAGAGGAAGCGATTGAGGAACGTACCATTAGTTAAGATTATCCATGTTGTTATTTCCTGTAGGGATTTGCGGGTCTCCTCAGACTCGACAAGTGGAATTTCACATCGATCTAGTACCTGGTGAGTTGTACCTGTAGCACGGGCACCTTATCGATTGGGCCCTTTCAGAAATGAAAGAATTGCGGATCAAATACAAGAGCTTTTCGGACAAAGGCTTTTTATGAACCTAGTTCGTCACCATGGGGAGCTCCAGTTTCTATTCGTCAAGAGGAAGATGGATCGTTATGGATGTGCAGAGATTATCGGGAAACTAAACAAACTAACGGTGAAGAAACACCGTTATCCGCTACCAAGCATTGATACGACTTATTCGATCAACTTCAAGGGTCGTTTTTTTTAGTGTTATACATCGAAGATCGACCTAAGGTCAGGTTTCACCAAAGTGAGGGTTCGAGAAGAAGACATCTCGAAGACTGCCTTTCAGAACTCTGATTATGGACATTATTGAATTCCAAGTTATGCCGTTTGGTTTTGACCAATGCACCTGCTTTTGTGATTGATGGAAATCAACACCACCAAACCAACTCCACCATTCACCTCTCTCCACAATCAACACCTCCATGAACGAGTGTGCAAACCTTATCTGGACAAATTCGTAATTGTCTTTTATTGACGATTTATTTTGATCTATTCCAAGAACAAGCAAGAGCCACGAAGAGCATCTGAGTTAATTATTGGAGTTGTTGTGAAGAAAGAGGAGTTGTATGCAAATTTTTCCAAGTGTGATTTTTGGATCCAAATGTACAGTTCTCGGTCCACGTGATTGAAAATAAAGGCATTCATGTTGGATCCAGCCAAGATCGAATCCGTTAAAGATTGGGCATTCTCATAAGACACCAACGGAATTCGTCAATTTTTAGGTCTTGCTGTAGGTATTATCGTTGATTCATTTAAGGGGGTTTTTCAAAGATCGCGCCAAACACAATGACCAAGAGGCTCAATCAAAAGAAGGGTCAAAGTTTGAGTGGGTTGACAAACAAGAAGCAGGTTCCAGTTATTGAAGCAGAAGTGGTGTAGTGCACAATTCATGGCTTTACCCGAAGGAAGTGAAGATTTTATCGTATACTGCGATGCTTCGATCAAGGGTCCTCTTGGGCGCTGTGTTGATTTCAAAGGGAAAAGGTTATTTTTCTTTTGCATCATGCCAGTTAAAGATCACATTGAGAAGAATACCGATACTACTCATGATCTGGAACTTTAGGCCAGTAAGTGTTCCGCTCTGAAGATTTAACAGGCACTATCTGTATGGTACCAAGTCTACGGTCTGTTCACTGATTCTAGAGTTTACAGCATATTCTTAATCAGAAGGAATTAACATGGAAACGCCGGGATGGTTAGAGTTGCCTTTGTGATTTACGATTTAGCGGATATTCGTTACTCACCCAGGGAAGGCAAATGTCGTTTGCTGTGCTTTGAGCAAGATAAGAACAGAACCACCGTTATGAGTTCGAGCTTTAGTCATGGTATATTAGCCTTGGATCTTCCTAAGGCAAATCTTGAATGCTAAGACTGAAGCACGGAAAATCATGAGAACATCAATTTGAATGAGGATGTTGGAGGTAGCTGACTGAAAAATGCTAAAATTTCCAGAGGCCACTTAGAATAGAAAAGTTGGAACCTCGTAACGGACCTGGATCCCTATGCCTCAAATGGCCAGGAGTTGGTTACCTAGAGTTATGGTGATTGCGAACTGTGATCATGCACGAGTCCCACAAATCAATAGTATTCTATCCAATCCAGGTTCCGAGAAAATGTATTCAAGAGTAAAGTTGCTATAATTGGGGCCCAATATGGAAAGCCGACATCGCTAACTATGTTAGCAAGTGTACTTGAACTGTATAAGGTCAGGCTGATACATCAGAGACAATCGGGTTTGTTCGGTACAACCCGAGATACCTCAATGGAAGGGGACAATTCCGATGGATTTTTGTCACGTGCTTCCTTAATGTCATAACAAGGGTATGACCCACCCTTTTGGGTAATCGTGGACCGTCCTTACCAAAGTCTGCACATCTTTATACCCATGAAAGAAAACTGACCCTCTGGAGAAACTAGCGAGGAATATTACACTAAAAGGATCAGTAGTAGTATCAAGGCATGGATTACCACTCTAGTCTCGATATTTGTATCGATGAACCTAGGTGCACCAAATTTCTGTGAGGCTCTTCAGAAAGCTTTGGGTACAAGTTTAGATATGGAGTAGGATATCATCCGCAAAACTGTGACGACAAGCGAGAGGAACCATACAAAACTCTCGAAGATATGGCTTAGAGCTTGTGTGATCGACTTTGGAAATGGGTGTGTTAAACATTTTCCATTGGTCGACGTTTTATACAATAACATTATCATGCTGCAATTAAGGCCTGCACCCTTTGAGGCACTTACGGTAAGAAAAAATGTCGTTTCGCCTGTTTGTTGGGTCTGAGGTTTGGAAGAAGTTTTAACTACCCGGTCCAGAGATAGTACAAGAGACGACCGAGAAAATCATTCAAGTTAAGCAAAGGATGCAAGCCGCTCATGATAGGCAAAAGAGCTACGCTGATTTCAAGCGTAAACCGATGGAGTTTGAGGTTGGAGATAAAGTGATGCTTAAAGTTTCGCCTTGGAAAGGGGTAGAACGTTTTGGCAAACGGGGGAAGTTAAACCCCAGATATGTCAGACCTTTCAAGGTGTTAAAAAATATTGGAGCCGTTGCTTACAAGCTTGAGCTTCCTCAAGAGTGAGCTGGGTCCACCAATTCCATTTATATGTATCCAACTTGAAGAAATGTTTTTTGACGATCCTTTAGTCGTTTCCGTTGGAAGGTCACAAGTGGATGACAAGCTTCATTTTGTTGAAGAAGCCTGTGGATAAGTAATGGATGCGAATGTCAAATTATTGTGAGGCGAGCCGTGTCCATAATTTTTTGTTCAAGGTTCGTTGGATCTCTAGGCGGGGCCCCCCAACTACCTCCCTCCTCCCCTTCTCTCCCCCCTGAGTTTACATAGGATCGTGAAGATCATATTCAGGAAGAAAAATCCAACCTCTTCCCAAGACCTGCAACGTCGTTCAAGTGCCGTGTGATAAGCCTTGAGGACAAGGCTCAGCTAACCGGGGGAGACTATAACACCTCGTGTTTTAGGTCATTGTACGACATTATTTAATCCACTAATTATTTTTAGGGTTTTACGCGTTTGCTTTTAAATCATAATCGTTAAGCTAAATCGCGTAAACTGAAAATGATTATACAATGTAAACGGGCATTAAACAATTAAAATGTATTACATCAAGCACAGTTGTTATATGATTATTTTAGGTGATAATTATTATCATTGCCACATTTTTTATTTTTTTTGGTTACGTTAAGTGCTATCGTTTATCGCGATTAAATTACGTTTATGCATTCCCGGATGCACGTTACTGATCTACGCTTCATCAAATACCCAAAATTTATACCCAATACTTAAAGTTTATTTAAAACTTCAAGTATTTATCACTTCATACATATTCATTATGAAGGAATTCAAATCATAACTTACAATGTACAAGTTATACATTTTTCCAAGTCTATACTACATTATACTTCATATAATGCAAGTATACATTATATAAATGATCAAATACATATCTAACTTATTCCATTACATATATGTTCGTAGTATTATGACTAGGATAAGCCAAAAAAGAGTCACCAAGAATCTTTGTAAAATTATCTTCTTGCAACTTGAACATGACCTAGACCTAAAGATAAGGCTTCTAAATAAGCCTATCTTATTCTCAATATCCAATCTTACTTCGAGAAAGCTTTGCACCTTTCTACTTCAACTAGATCACACAAATATATAATTATGTAGTATAAATTAGGCATGGCAAGGGTCATAGAAAACTCACACAAGACATTTCCTTTACAAGAAAAATCACAAAACTCTTCCTTTCTCTCTACCTAGCCCACGGCTCAAAACCCTTGCCAAACACAATCCATACTTTGATTTTCTTTCACCATATTAGTGTTTACATATCATACTTAAGGTATTCTAAGAATATTTGAAGGGTTGGTTAAGCTTTGAAAGGGTTTTAACAAGTTATTGCAAGATTAGGGTTTTTGGTAAAAATTAGGGTTTCATCCTAATTTTTCAAGCCAAGAGGTTTAATCACAAGGGTGTGATTGTTATTCTCTTCTCTACTCATCCACACAAGGTTATATCAAAAGCTTAATCTATTCATAACTAAGATTTTATGTGTTCATATGTTATATTTAGGCTGAATCACCATTTAGGGTACTTTTGAATATTGTAAAGATGATATTTACTTATGTCATTTGTTTTAAGTGAACTTATTTACATGCCATATGGATGCTAATATGATGTTAAAAGGAATGTATAAGTGTTTTAACATGTTGGTTAAGTATAAACATGTTTAAGTGCAAATTAGGGTTTCTAAAAAGTCCTAAAAACAAGTTTTAAACACATTTTTGAAAAAAAATATCTCTTAGGGGCTGTTTAGATTCGTAAATTTACATATTATGTTTTATGATTTTATAAAAGACTACATGTCACAAGGATCGAGGGGTTCATAAAGAAACTCGAAAAAAACCGTTATTATAATAAACGGAAGAAGATTGCCATTTAAAAGTTTACGATAGTTAATACTTTTATAACAACTATTTTTCATAAAAGTAATATTCACCACAGAAACTTATACTTTTAATAAAAGTCAATATATGATAAACTTATCAATACGAGAACGTGCTCGAAAGAATCACTTAAAAAAACGGAGCTATAAGAACTAAGATACGACAAATAATGGGTTTTACGTTAATTAATAGTATAAAAATAAAATTTATTGCTGTTGTGAACAGTAAAAAAACCACTATTCATCACTGAATCTCAAAAAAACCTAAAAATGTGATTTTATGTTCACTCGTTTAATACAATACTGGGGCGTAAGAAAAGAAAAGATAACGCGTGAATGAAACGGGCTTAAAACGACAAAGTTATGTCATTTTTACTAAAGGCGTAATTATAAACGTTTTTACTTTATAATTACGATTTCACTTAAACAAATAGATGGTGATATAGCTATATAGATATATATGTATATATGTGATTAGTTATCGAAGTGCTATATTACTAGGGAATTTCATAATGAGGCTTCTTCGGATGGCGTATCGACGAGTTGTTGGATTTACGATTTAAAGTGTCCTAACTCCTCGTACGTCATGTCATGACCTCTTTAATTATGATAGCCCGAACGATAGTACGATGTAACAACTATAAGATTATATTATGTTATTAATATAAGTACTCGGTACTTATACGACCTATATTTAATTAGGTTGCATTCGGGAATAATCGTGAAGCATTCCCACACTTGATATAAATTATCAGATCACTCACTTGAGGTGAGTTCATAGCCCCAAACATTTTTACAAGTGTTAATGATTATTTATATTATTGAGGATGGGAAACATGCTTTGTTTTACAAATTGGACGCAAGTGGATATTTTACATTGATTACATGTTTGCCTAAGTAGCGATAACCCAAGTTAAGCCCATTATCATGAACTGTCAATTGCATAGATGTAGTTGGGAATTACATTATGTGAGCGCGAATGTTATTTAATAGATCTATTTGGGAAACGACCTCCCCATTTGGGTGACTAGCTATCACGGGAACGAACGTGTATAGCTGTCTGAATCAGGGATGTTTCGGGTTATAAAAACATTCATGTCGGGCTGAGTAGCAATATTTTGCAAACAAGACTATCGAGCTTCAGTGTCATGAGCTTAGTGTAAATGTAATCTGGTTTTGTGATTGTTTGCAAATGTTGTAGCATCACGGGGAAAGTCTTGCGGGCCAAATTACCGTCCTAAACTATGTTTTGGTATATTACACATCATTTTAAGAACACAACAAATGCAATTGAAGGAATAGTTTCTAGGGCTTTTATTTACCCCTACACTTATTTTGAACATTATCTCTAATGTTCTATGAGTACCCGAAAACGAATAAAGGGAAAATAAGAAAACCAAGAGAAACTAATATTCCTCTGGTTTTACTCAATATTGGAGAAGAAACAAGATAATTTCGGCTAAATCTTCATCCAAGAATCATACAGGTGAAAATCTAAAGAACTTTCGGACTCTCCTCGTCAAATATAACCTGAAAATAAAAGACAAAAACAACTATACCAAGCGTAAAGTTCGGCGGTAAATGATATACAACACTTATTAATTAAGCACTACACTCCTACGAAAGCAATAAAGATAGGATGAATGTACTAATGTAATAGTGGTTTTCTGCAAGATTTAGGAAAATTAAAAATTCTGAAATTTTACAAAAATAACTTTTCAAAAATTCAAAAAATACAAAATTTCCTTGTAGCTATAGTGGTGACGCCGTCAGGATTAATCCGGACGCCGTCTCCACCTACTGTGAAGAATTATAAATTCGTTTTTTAGAAAAATTTCTGCAAAAATAACCCATTAATTATTTCCTATAAAAAAAATCTGCATAAACCACAAAAACGGTTACTACAATCATATGACTCATAACAAACAAAACAAAAAAAATGTGAATTAATCTAAAGTTATTTATTTTATATTTGGTTCTTAAAAATCGGATATTCTTCCCTACACTTATTTTATGCAAAATACCTGTGATTGCAATTAAGACGAGGTTAAATACAAAACAAAGCATGATCACATATATAATTCAAACACATACGAACAAATAATAAAGATAAAAACACACAACACTCCTAAATTTGGAACACTTATAAACTATCTTTGGGTGTCAGGATCAACAAAAGCCAGGAGGTTGTGAAAACATAAACCTCTTCATCTATGGTGCATACAGAAATGCACTTTTTTACATCCATTTGGTATACTTGAACCTCAAAATGAGGCCAAAGGCTAAAATAACCTGATAGCTTCTATTCTTGCACAAGACCAGCACAAAAACTCATCATAGTCAATACATTCTTCCTGGCATGTAACCTTGGGGCACCAATCTTGCCTTATTTCTGAAATCTACTCCTCTTTCATCTTTTTTATTTTCTATAGACCATTTAGTACAATCACCTTCACTTCAGTGAGGTAGATCTACAGAACCCTTTACTTGTTGCAGCTATAACTGTACAACTCCTCTTGCATGGCTTGAAATCCCAATGTCATCTTGTAGAGCTTTAAATAATCTTTTTAGGTTCCTCCTGAAGGGGGGGAAAGCAACATGCAAATATAAACAATGCTGTTGATCTTTGTGATTGTTTCTTTGTTGCTTTTGAATAAAGCTGAAAAGTGCATGAGCTCCTGATTTTTGTTGCACTTTGCTTCTAGTTTGCACAGCTGACTTAGGATCACCAAGGATTTGACTTTTTGGGTGAATATTGTGAATCCTAAGTGTAGGAGTAGGACTGACTTCAATTTTTGTTGGTAGGCTGTTGAAATCAGTTATCACGCCCTCTTCATCATAAGATGCCTCATCAAAAATTCCTGTCTCAGACTTGTGAAAGATTTCGAGCTCTGGCTAGAGTGTGATTCTTCTGGGATCAAAGACTACCAGTATTAACTGGTCACTACCAGTATTAATGAAGGAGTACTGGTAGTGGTGTTTTCAGATACTTTTCCTAAATGCTTTAGAGCAATTTCTTCCAACTCTCTTCTAAATGCTAGAATTTAGGAGTTTCTTTCTGAAGTGTCAGTTGAATAGAAGCCTTTTTCTCTTGTTGAAGTTCTGTCAAGATCTCTTCTTTCTTTGAATTTGTGGAAGATTTCCTTGATTCAGCTATTTCTTCAGTATTCCTCACAGTTGAAGGTACAACAATAAGCTCTACATCCTCATCTTTTTCCTCAGAGGCATTAAAACTTAGAGTTTGTGAAGTACCTGCACTGTTAGTTACTTTTGAAGTACCTGCATGTGGTTTAGCTTGATTTTCCAAAGATACAAGAATATAGTTCTTAGAATCAGTAAGATAATCAATATCAGACATCGAATCTATACCTACTCCTTTGACGTTGGGTTTATCTTCAGATAGTGTAACATGCAGATAGTACTTCTAATCTTTTGGTTACTAAATTAGTTCCCTATAGGCTTTTGCTATTTAGAGAGTATCCATCTAAGTAATAGCCCTTATTCAGATTTTCATCAACTTGCCAATAGTACATTAGAGTATCTAAAATTGTAAACATGACACCAAAAGGTCTAATGTAGCTGATAATTGGTTTGTGGCAATACAAAAGCTCATAAGCGTAGTTTTGTTTTGGAGGTTTAGTTCACTCTTACCCTATTTAAAAATCTAGTAAGCTGTACTAACTGGCTTCTGCCCAAAAAGTAGTTGGTTAATGAGTGTGTCTGTAGCATAGTTCTGCAGCCCTTAATTAGGGTCCTGTCATTCTTTCAGTTACTCCATTTCTGTTTTGGGATAGTTCTGGCATTGCTATACTCTTATTTTATTCCCTTGTTCCACAAATTCAAGCATTCTATATTCATAAATTTCAATGCCATTTATCTGATCTACGGATTTTAACCCTATGGATAAGCTGGTTTTCAATCTGCCTAATGAAGTTCTAAAAGAAAGCCAGTTGTTTCATCCTTAGGGGCCAAACAGAATACCCAACTAATATTGGTACAATCATCAGTAATTACAAGGCCATAACTTGCTTGATTAATGCTTTTACAAGAAGTAGGCCAAAAAGATTCCCATATGCAAGGTGTGTATGGTTCAGTGATTATCTTTCTAATTTGGCCTTGCAGGGAGGCCCTGTGTTGTTACTTTATGGCAGGCAAAAAAATGTATGGTCATTTTTGAAAACCTTGGATGGTAGACCCTTACAAGGTTTCCCTTACATGTTTGTTTAGATTTTTAAAATTATTGACCTAACCTTCTTGTACCACAATTTTGATTAAGCAGATGTGGCTTTAGCAATCAAACAGGCAAACTTTTTTTGCAGGAAGAAGGTGTCTTCATGTCAAATCTGTACATAATTGTGATGTCTAGGGCCTTTAAAAGTATATGATTTTTCATCAGACAGTCTTAATAGTCAGAAAGATACAACAAGACATTCAGTTTCAGTAAAAAGAACCTTTGCTGCTTATTACATATTTTGTTGATATAGCGAAAGGTTAAAATGCCCTAATTCTTTTTCAGAAGCACAATTGTCAAAATCTAGATTTCCAACTCTTATTTTTCCTTTACCAGATTGGTAGCCTTTGCTACTCCAAAGGTAACAGACCCCATTGAATTCTTCAAAATTCCCTCCGTTGAATCCTTGTACCTGTCATGGGCCCTGAGCATCCATATCATTATACCCTATTCTTACCATGGTCTTTAGTGGATGATCCTACACATGAAAAAGAGAAAAATTAGTTTCTCTTAGGGACCCAGGCCTTTTCAGGCTTGGGTCTGCCTTGTGGACCTTTAGCATTCACAGTTCTAATAAAAAAAGGTGGTCCACTATCACAAATTGGAGTTTGAGTCCTCCATTATATAACCTGCTGAGGTATTAAAAGGCAGATCCCCAATTTCCTCTTTTACAGCATGAAAATGAGACACTTTGTGCTGTAGTTTTTGCAAAAGGGGTCTTCTTTCAGATGAATATGATTTGGAAAAAACTGCCCTCTTTTGATTAAATTGATTCACCTGTGTCTTTTAGGGTGGAGCAGTTTGAGGTATTGTTAGGTTTCTGGCTGTCCTAGATCTAAGTAGTATTAAACAATTAAACTACCGGTCTTAATTATAGGCATAACATGAGTAACATTTATCCTTCCAGTTGAATTTTAGGCCTAACAGAATTAATGTTTGTCCTACCAGTATTAATATTTGGACCTAACAGAATTAATGCATTGGCCTACCAGCATTAAGTTGTACTGATCTAGGAAGAAATTTATTAGAATGATTAACCCTGTTTGCATTGGTCCATACTGGTTTTGCCACCCCATTACCAGTATTAAAAACCCTTTGTTTCTTAACTTCAGCCTCTCTAGCCATTTTCTTTTCATAATAAGTACAATATTTAATCAATGACTTAGGACTACTACAAACATAACATTTTTTTTTCGTTTGGGAAGAGTAACCTGCCCCTTGTTCTTTTCCATCATAGCATTCCAATTCTTTCTATTATCTTTAGGTGTTGCTTTGCATCTTTGGTCTGGTTGGTAGGGGTTTTTATATATGAAACACAACTAGGTTAAACTGCTTTTTGGATTTTTGGATCAGGACACAACCTTTTCATGTATTGTTATAGGTGTAGACTCATACACTTTGGGATGGTCTCTGGAATTCTCAAAGGAGGATCTACAGATTGGTCTGAGGAAAGTATCCATGAGAGCCGGCACTTGCTGGAGTGGGACAGTGTTGATTTTTTAACTGGTTCGCAATCATCTGGATACATTGGGGTAAGGCTCTTGAGGTCCCCTTATTTACCATTAAACTTATTAAAGGACTCATCTCAATTTATTTTGTGGTGACAGGAGTAATTACCACTTTAGGGTCTGTGGAACACCTGGTTTTCGCATTGGGATGGGGAATTCGACGGTTCAATAGGTTTCCAAAGATGCCGTTTGGAACAAGGTAAAAATACAGAAAAATGCTGGGAGGACGTGGATCGTAGTTATCATCTTGGGGGGAGGGTAGGGCATTTAGCCTTTAACACCCAATCTTGTCGATGTGAACCTCATGGCAGATTTAATTTAATCTCCAAAGATTCTTAGAAGAATTTTCCAGAATTAATTGCCGTGGTTTTTGCAACTTGTTCTTTTCTTTGGTCAGCTTTCATTCCTATTCTCCTATATCTTTTAGCTTTTCATTCTTTATTATATATTTCATTAGCCTGTAATGTTAGTTTTGTTTAGAGAAAAGTTGCTATTTTTGAAAAGTAACAAGGGTTGAGCTTCTAGTTTTTAACGCTTGAATATAGGCACCGTATTTGTGCTTCTTGATCACCTAACTAATTCATTTGTTCATCACACAGTGTTTTAAGGGTATTATATGAATCAATGCAAGTTTTAGAACACAAAGATACCTCATTTGCTTAGAGCTGCTAGCATAAGTGGCATGAATTGTCTCTTCAACTTTTGGTATGTTTCCTCCCCAATTGACAGATCCATATCTATTGTCAGCATGCCCATCTGACTCGTCTTTGCTTCTCAGCTTCTTGATGTTGATAGAATGAGCTCTTTTCTTCTTTCCATCAGTGTTCCTTTGCTGTACAATTTCCAAGCAAAGTGACCAGTGATTGTGACAATTGAAGCATTCAAGACTTCTTTTTGTAAAGCCAACAGGTGTTTTTCGATCCAACACTAAACTCTCCTATCCTGTTTTCTTATAGAACTTCTTCATTCAAATAACAATCATTAGATATCTGCCACGTTTTATGTCCATCTCTTCAATGTTCCCAAATCACAATTTTGTGTAGGTCTTCATGACGCAGTCCCATCCTCTGATTTTTTGAAGGAGGGAATAGCTAACTCATCAGCAAAATCAGCAGGAATTCTTTTTCAGGAATATTGCGTTGAAGATGTAGAAGGAGTGCAAGTCTGTAGGCACTAGTAAAACCAGAACCTATAACCTTATGAGAGCTGCTTTTGCTTTGTGAAACAAAAAGCAACTTTTGAGCACTTGGAAGATGTTTTTGAGGCACCTTTTGGGGGCAAAAAAAATATTCTGCTCAAAAAACTCTGGTATAGTTTCATAGTCATTGCCAGATTGGACCATGCCGGGGGCAAAGATATAAGAAACTTATTGATTTGCATCCTCGCAGTTGATTCTTCAGCACCTGAGCTTCCACTGATGAAAGTAATTGTTGGACATCTGTCATATCCATTTTCTAATCCTTCTGAACTGGATATTTTAAATGCTTCAAGCTGTTGTTTGAAAACAGCCTTCTGCATTTTCTTTGAATTTTCATTACCACTAAACCTAGTTCTGATGGCTTCCCAGATCTCTTTTGCATCATCTATTCCATGAAATCTTTCACATGTCCTTAGGAATGGCCTCACCAAGATTATCTTAGCCTCCTTTCCTTTTCAACAACTTGATTTCTTCAGCAGTTACTGGTGAAAGTAATTCGAACAATACCATCCTTTCCATTGAAAATTTCTTCTTGGAGTTTCCATTCTGTATTAACTTTAAACATCATTGCCAATTGTTACTCAAGGTAAATGCTCTATCTAGTTCATAGCTCATATAATCATTACTCCTCTTCTTCAGAATCAGGAGTTTGATTATTTTTTTAGATAGCAGTTTGTTTTGAGGATTATCTCCTTGATATGTTTGTTGTTTAGCGTTGCCTATACTAAAGGCAACCTGTGTCTGATGCTTCTTCATGCTTTGTTCTTCTTCATCAAGGTGTGTTGTGGAGAACTCTCATTGACACGGTTGAGGACATTTTGTGTTGAATTGTAGGAGAGTGTTTTGTTTGTGATCTTGTGATTTTCTTATTAGGAGTCCTCTAGTGGCTTGATACCCCACTTGTAGGTCCTTTGTATTGGGATCTATATAAGCCTTTGTAAGACGATATATAGCTAACTTTGATTAAATCAATCATCTATGTGAAGGACTACTGACTACTGAATACCAAGTGTTAATGTGGATTCTTAACACAAGTATAAGTAGACCCAATTGTAAACTAACTTCGTATATTGCTATTGATTTCTATTAGGTTTGGATACTATTGATTCTATTACATATTAAAACTCTATGGCCGTTAGGGTTCCTTTTATACACCAAGGAAACCCTAATGGGCTTTACAAACGTGTGAAAAGATAATGCATATCCTTTCTAAGATATCTCATAAAGGATCAAGTTTATTCAGTCGGTCCAATCACACCCTTAAGCTCTCTTCATAATATCTCAATTAACTTTGCCAAACCCTCGTATTTTCATCAACGAACTTAAACCCAGAACCCTTCTCTTGAATCAATCACTATATGGCGGATTTGAAGTTTGTCGATCAACACAACATGGTCGCTTGTTTGGAAAAGTCAGAGGAAAACGTTGAGTTTCATCAGATAGTGGACTTCCTCTCTACATGTTCAATCAATTATGCTCTCACTGTAAGTCCCACTATCTATGCTTCTTACATTGAACAGTTTTGGAATACTGCCACTTCTAAAACAGTCAATTCAGTGAAGCAAATACATGCTATTGTTGATGGCAAGGCTGTGGTTATATCAGAATCATCAGTGAGAAGTGATCTTCTCTTTAATGATGAGGATGGTATTACCTGCCTAACAAATGATGAAATTTTTGAAAACCTTGCATTGATGGGATATGAACAGCTTTCTACAAAACTTACTTTTCAAAAAGGTTCATTCTCACCTCAATGGAAGTTTCTGATACATACCATCCTTCATTGTATAAGTTCAAAATCAACTGCTTGGAATGAGTTTTCAACTAATTTGGCTTCAGCAGTTATATGTCTAGCAAAGGGTCAAAAGTTTAATTTTTCTAAATTAATTTTTGATGGTATGTTGAGGAACTTGGATCCAAAGAGATTTTTAATGTATCCAAGGTTTTTACAACTCTTTTTGAATAACCAGCTTAAAGATTTACCAGAACCTTTTAATGATACTTATGAGACACCCAAACATAGTAAAAAGGTTTTCTCAAATATGGCAAGGCAAAGTACCAAATTTTCAGGAAAAGTTACTCCACTTTTTAACTCCATGTTGGTGCAAAACCAAGCACCTGAGAGTGAAGGTTCAGCAACACCCCCTGAACCCCAACCCACACCATCTAATTCATAACCAAATGTTTCTGAACCTCAAATAGTACCACTTCAAACTAAAACACCTCAACCAGTTTTTCATGAACCTCAATCTGAAGCTCATATTAAGCAAATACTCCCATCTCCAACTACATATCAACAAAAAAGAAAGGCTCAAAAACATAGGAGAACCAAAAAGGACACTAAGTTACCTCAGACTAGTGTACCTCAAGACCTTGGAGCAGATGAGGCTATCCATAAGGAGGGGGTAACAGTGTGGAAAGGGCTATCACTACTACTGCTAGCTTAGATGCAACACAAGACAGTGATAACATAATTAGGGTCCAGACCACGGCAATGCCTAATGTTGACATTCCTTAGGGAATGGATACAGGTGGCAGTCCTAGGCGCCAAGACACCATGAGGGGTACTCCTGCTCAGACTAGGTCTTAGAGAGTGCTTGAAAAGCCAAATGAACCACCTCTCTCAGAAGGTCACACATCTGGAAGTGGGGAGGGTAGTATGGAATATCATTTTTAATTGACGGATAATGTACTACCTACACCCCATGATTCACCTCTCTCAGGAGGTAACACACCTAGAAGTGATGAGGGTAGAATGGAACTAATTAAGGAATTGATGGAAACCTGTACCTCATTGACCAAAAGGGTTCTTGCCTTAGAGGAAGCAAAGATTGCTCAAGACAGGGTGATCAACAGATTGAAATTGAGGGTCAAGAGGCTAGAAAAGAAGAGAAAGGCAAGAACCCCACAACCTATAAAGAGGAGATTGCTTAAAGGCAGAGTTGAGACTTTTACTGACACAAGTTTGGGTGAGGATGCATCCAAACAGGGTAGGAGCAGTGACAAGACAAAGCTAATGTTTAAAAATAATGTTTTTGATGTGCTTAATGCTGACCAAATAACTACTATTAGACCTTCACATGTTAGTACTACTGATCAAGTTAGTACTGCTAGGCCAGAAGTTAGTGCTGCTGCTCTATCTACTCCTCCTACAACAGCAACAGTCTTTGATGATGAGGATGTTACTATGGCTATGGCTTAAACTTTGATCAAGATGAAGTTAAAGCTAAGGAGAAAGGGGTTGAGTTTAGAAATATAGAAGAAGCTTCTAGACTTGTCAGATCAATAACTACACTTTAACCTCTTCCAAATATTGATCCAAAAAACAAAGGTAAGAGTGTATTGGTTGAAGAAGAGCCAAAGAAAGTAAAAATCAGAGATCAAGGGTTAGCTCAAATTGAAAGTGATGCAGAGTTAGCTCAAAGATTGCATAAGGAAGAGTTAGCAGAGTTAGACAGAGCTCAAATAGAAAGACAAAGACAAGAAGAAGCTACTAATGCTGCTTTAAGTGAAGAGTTTGATGAAATTCAAGCCAGAATTAATGCTGATGCTTTGTTTGCTGCAAAGCTCCAATAGGAAGAGAGAGAGCAGTTTACCATTGAAGAAAGAGCACAATTTTTAGTAGAGACAATAGCAGCACAAAGGAAGTTTAGAGCTGCTCAAAGGGCTGCAGAGATCAGAAGTAAACCATATACTAAAACACAGTTGAGGAATCTTATGATGACCCATCTAAAGAACACAGTTGGTTACAAACACAGTCAGCTAAAACGAAAGACTTATGAAGAAATCCATGAGTTGTATGAAAGACAACAAAAGAGGAATCAAGATTTTATACCAATGAATTCAGAGAAAGAAGCTCAAAAATCAGGTAAAAGATTGAAAAGAGTTGCAGGATCATATGAAACATAAAAGTCACCTAAGAAACCAAAAGTAATGAAATTTGTAAAGAAAGTTACAGAAGAAGAAGCAACAGAGTATGAGAAGGAGAAGGAAGAACACAGGTTAAGCTTAAAGATAATTTTTGGTGATGACAGTAAAGTGAACTATGAACCATTATCCAGAAGATTTCCTATTGTGAAATGGGAATATAAGTTGCTGGGAAATGTGGATACAAAAGACATGTATGTTTACAAATTAACTAGAGCTAATGGAAGTTCAAGCTATCATGGAGACATGCAAGCCTTCTTAAGAAGACTTGACAGGCAAGACTTGAATGACCTATACAGGTTAGTTCAGGAAAGGTTTCAAGATCATCCACTTGAAGGACATGATTTGTTGCTTTGGGGAGATCTAAGGATGCTATTTGACCCAGATGAAAAAAATGAACTATGGATGAATCAACTGGATTGGAAATTGCTGAAATGGAAATTGCATGAAAATTATGGAGTTCACACTCTGTTTATGGATGGTACACCTATGGAGATTAATATGCTAGTAGAGAAAAAGTACTCACTGATTAAGGAATTATTGGAGAAGGTGCTGAACTTGTAGTTAGAAGCTGAAGAAGAAAGTACTATGGCATTTGAATTTATAAAGTTTATCAAATCAATGCTTGAAGAGTAGTAAAATTTTTAGATACATCCTCCTAATGACCAAGATGCTTAAACTAAATAAACTTGATGATTGACAAGTAAATATCAAGTTTAGGGGAGGATTGTTAGGAATTTTGAGTTACTACTGCCAGTACTACTTTACTACTACTGGTTCAAGATTGATACTGCTGCTAAAGACTGAAGAAATAGACTAAGTAGTTAGTACTGCTAGTTATATTAGTTAGTACTGCCAGTACAAATGTTAGTACTGCCAGTATAGTTAGTACTGTTAGTTAATAGTTAGTGCTGTTAGTATTATATAGTTAGTACTGTTAAAATAATATGCATGAGATATATTAGGAATAGATATGCATTATCATTATACACGTTTTGTAAGCCCATTAGGGTTTCCTTGGTGTATAAAAGGAACCCTACGGCATAGTTAGAATTATCAATTCATAGTTAGTTATTCTATAACCTAGACATAATATTTGCAATCAATATATCTAAAGTTTTTAGTATTCTTTGTTCTTTTTTGTATTAAAAGTTAGATTCCGCATAACTTGTAGTATTCGCAATCATAGTTTCTCATATAGTTAGTTTGGATTTATCCAAGATAACTAAGCTTTAACAAGCTAAGAATATCTGTTTATTTGGGACTTCAAAATCGGTTAGCTAACCTTACGCTCATTTTAGTAGGTTTGAGAGTTTCAAGAGATAATTAAGCATATAAAGAATATGGCATGAGATTAATGCTAGCACCAAGGTCGGCTAAAGCATTGCATGAGAAGGCTTTGCTAAAAGTGCAAGGAATAAGGAAACTTCTGGGGTCTCCAAGTTTAGGTGGAACTTTGTTTTGAATTATAGTAGAACTTTCATCGCTCAAGAAAGCAGATGAGATTTGTTTAAGCTTGTGCTTATAGCTTACGAGCTCTTTGAGAAATTTTCCATAGTTTGGCATTCCTGCTAAAACATCGACAAGAGGTACATTGATTCAAACGGCTCGAATCATGTCGAGGAATTTACCATATTGGGCTTCCATTTTCTCCTTTCGAAGTCGTTGAGGATATGGAATATTTGGTTTGTATGGTTTAGGAACTAAAGTTTCTTTGAATGGTTTTGGGATTTGAGATTTCGGTTGAGGTGTAGATTCTTCTTCATCATCCTCACTATCAAAATTGATAGGAGTTTCATAATTATTTTGCTGATCATTTGGGTTGACAGATGGGTCATAGGTTTCACCACTCTACGTAAATATGGCATTTACATGCTCATTTCGAGCTTGCGATGGTTGATAAGGTTTGGATGAGTTACCTTTTGGGTTTGGTTAAGTGTTACTTGGAAGAAATCCAGAAGGTCGACCAAACAGCTTGTCAGCTAATCTGTCGAATTTTGCTTCAAGGTTTTGGATCGATGCTTGATGATTTTTTGTTGTTGTTTCGAGTTTAGATTTGAGATCCATAAAAGTATCTTTGAGAAAAGAATTGGTCGAGTGTTGTGCTTTTATGAAATCGCTTAATTGTTTTTGAAGGTCGGGTTTATCATCAGAATTGGATCGATAGTTGTCTCGATTGTAATCATTATTTTAATATATAAAAATCCACTATATGAAAATTTGCTTTACCTCTTCAACTAGCCAGCCTTTGGCGATTATCATCAGACCACGACAAACCATGCCTACAAAAATAAACGGATCAACAAAAAATATCATTGCAACCAAGGGAATTTACAACAACGACCCACAACAGACCAACCAACCACATCCTCCAAATCGAAGACTCAAGAACAAATTCTGACAATTCTTCTATTGTACGGGGCGTTTCAGATCTATAAAAATAAACAATATTTCAAAAATGGGTAAATTAAAATAATGGATAAAAATTAAGTTTTTCACGATAAAACTAAATACCTCAATCCAAGGTTTGACAGACTTGCACTTTTCAATCATAAGTGGATTCAATACATTCTTTTGATTTGCCAATTGTTCCATGCTAGGAACATTCAAAGTTTCAGACAATCCAGAATATGGAGACCTCATTACATCAACATACTTCCTCTTTTTTGGTACACAACGATCAATAGCTAATTTCATGTGAGCAGATGAGTTCATATGCCCTATGAATTTTCTTTGTTTTTCCTCTTCTGCTATCTTATTCAACCTAGCCTCCCTATGATCGTATAACCTTTGGATCTCAAACTCTATTTTCTGTTCAGCCTCCTCTACCATCTTTGAAATATCATCCTGTTGCCTCTGATCTGCCAACCTTATGATCTGATCCTCTTGCTTAGAACTATATGTGTATTTGTAATGCTGTGACAAGTTTAAACATTAACTAGTATGTATTTATAAACTAATACAGAAACACAGAAATAACAATATTAAATTTATTACCTCACAATCACCTTTCTCATCTTCATTTTGTGATAAGTTGCAAAATCCATTTAAGACAGCTAAATCGGAAGAAAAATCTCCGTATATTGGTTGGCTAACGGGATTAGCAGGCATGAAAACACCAGGAACATGTCCTTTTAACATCACAACAATAAACATCATCAACATCCTTTTCAATGATCTTTGACGTGTTATCTTTGATGTCCGGCTCATCCTCTGATGTGCTTTTAAACGATCTTTTATTTATGGGCCAAATTTGTTCAACTTTCTTCTTTTTCAACGCGATTTGTTTTAAGAGTAATCACCTGCAAAAGAAAGAATGTTTCAAAAAACTAAAAATATTAGTAAAACATGAAGATGGGGTCCTAAGCTATGAAAAAACAAAACCAACAGTTTTTGGTAAAGAATAATCTGGATAATACTCTCCAATTTGAAGATGCGTCCTCTCAAACTCTTAACTTCTTTCGGTAGTGTCAACAAACTTTCACATAAGCCTTCCAAATCATGAACACGGTCAATTAGAGCAGCCTCTCGACCTTTATGTCTACCACGTAAGCCAGGATGAAATTCTCCACTGTCTTTCTGCTTTGTCGCACGTGCTGCTGATATTTTATTAAGATATTTACCATAAAGCCCTCTGATGGAAACAGGTGGGCTCCTCAGTGCATACCACATAAAAAATCATAGCTAGGTGTGTACCAGTTAGACTGAAACTCTGCTTTCGTTGGGGCTAGCTCTATTGGGGCCTAGTTCAAACAATTAAAAATAAATATTAAAAAAGATAAGGTATTAATAATTGGATTGCATGATTATAACCAACAAATTATAAATCAAATTTACCTTGTGAAAAAGCTCGCCGAAATACTCCAACTTGAAAAATTATGCTTTTCTTGTCCATGCCACTGCTCGGGGGATGAGTTCTGGCACTTTGGTTATCACACCCCCAGACGGGGCCTGGACGGAATACGTGTCCGAGGGCGTGACGTCATCATATTTCGAACACAAGGCAAGAGAGAACGACCACTAATGAACGTTTTGAAAATCATAACTCGTTGCATTGTTTAAAAATAGATAAGTTTTACAAGATTCAAAAGAAATTAAACATTTGCGGAAGCATAAGAAAAATGTAGCGGAAACATAATTTGGTTTTCAAAAGACAACAAGTATGAATGAGAAATAAAATCTTGATAAAGGGTATCATATTGCACATAGACTCCACATAGCACATCAAGAAGTCCAAAGCTAATCACCTGAGAAAAACATGCTAAAAACGGTCAACATAAAGTTGAGTGAATTCATAGGTTTAAGTAAAACATTTACGATGATAAAAAACGTTTAGTGAATCCAGCTTCACTCAAAGTAATATGAAAAGTATTTAGTAATTTAAAACGTTCAACAAAATCAGTGTGGACAACAAGATTTCAAAATGTATGTGACAATCTTAGCAGTTTACGACTTCACGTACAAAACACATGAGACAGTTATAACAAATACAACTTCACATGAAAAGTATTTACTGTTGCACTAAGCTCATGACACCGAAGCTCAATTTAAAAGGAAGCATTTTATATGCCAAATAGTATTCCTCACCCTAAAGGTATCTGACCAAGATCACCAATTGATAATCCGACATGGTATATATCCGTTTGTTCGGACCTCCGAAACTAGTAAGCATTACTTACCCGGATAGGGATAATCAGTCCCAATAGATCTATTTATAACACTCAGGCTCACTTAACCAGAAGTGTCGGTTAAGAAATTGACGGTTCATGATAGTTCAGGCATTAGTGGTCTATTTGTAACTTAGGCAACACGTAACAGGGAAATTAGATCAAGATACTTGTGTTCATAGTAAAATCAATAAATTTATTTCCAAAAGAAAAGTTTTAAGTAATTGCATCCATAAGTAAAACAAAGTATGATATCAATCATGTAATCGAGTTAGCAAACAAACATTTATAAGAGTTTAAAATTATTAGAGTAAACAAGTTTGTAAACGAGCATGTTCTGGCCCCAAAATAGTAAAGTAAAAGTAGTAAAATGTGGGGCTATGAACTCTCCTTGATGTTGCAGAACAATTAGCAAAAATGCAAATAATAAGCACAACACAAATGGAAACGGAACGGCTCGATCAAAAGATGCAGCTTAACTTAACGGCTAAGACCCACCTAGATTAGGATGATGAATTTGGGTGTTTCGATGGATGAGTACATCAACGCGACACGTTGATAAAGGAATGAGGTTTCAAGTTGTAAGAGCTTGGTGGTTGGTTAAATAAAATAAATCGAAAAGCAAAAGCAAAGTATGTAATATATTCCGTATATATTACATATGAAAAAAGGAACAATTATATAATTCATATGGTGAATTATATGATAAAGACCAACAACCAAAAGAATAAGCGAGGTATATATAATACTTTGCAAGTATGATATAAGAAACGTGAGAAAAATAATTGAAACGAAACATTTCGACACGTTTTCGAAAATCACCAATTAAATTAATAAAACGTTTTTGTATAAAAGTAAATGCATGTTTTTAAAGTTACGAATTAAGTAAACGATGTTTTCAAAGTTTTTACCAAAGTTATTATTTTATCTTCTAGTCGGGAATTGTAAAATAATATTTTATAATCTAGTATTTCGCATCGCGTTTTAACTAAACTAGTTGCCTTGTTTATAAAAGTATAGTTTTCGTTTATTTACCGGTTTATTGTATCATTACAAATAAATAACCTTAAAACTCTATAACTTTGCCATTTCATCAGGCTTTTACGGTAATTGAAATCTAAGTGAAAAATTACTAAGTATAGAAGTTTTTATAAAATTCGGCATGACCTATTCGTATATACGACATTTTCCATTTTTACAAAACTCAATATTTTCTCTTAATCAATCAATTCATGTTGCAAAATACGCGCGTTTTTCAATATATATCTAAACGAGATCAAATAATAATTAAAATAAGTAAAACCAAACACACCCTTATTAGCTATTAAACTATGGACCAGACGCACCCTACGGGCTGTTACACAGCCAACCAAACGCCCCTTTTGGGCAGTTAACCATAGAAACAAACACCCCTTTTGGGGCTGCCATTAAACGCAGAACCAAACGCCCTTATTCGGGTTGTTAACCGCAGATCCAAACACCTCCTTACTGTTTTAAAACACAAATCCAAACACCTCTTTGGGGCCATAAAACGCAGAAACAAACACACCTTTTTTGGTAGTTTTCACGCAAAACAAACACCCTCGGGAATCAATCAAGCAAAGAAAAAGAAAATAAAATAAACTTAAACAAACGAAAGCAAACTAACTAGTTATTAGTTTTTATAAAAATTTAACCATCCAAACTCGAATACAAGGGGCGAAGGGGTGACGTGGCGATGGTGGTGGCGTGCCAGCGGCTGAGCCGCGATGGCTGGTGGCGATGATGACGGGGGTAATAATGTTGTGTTGGAGATGATGATGATGATGAAGGAGTGTGGCTGAGGTGGCCGACGATGGAGGTGGCTGGTGGAGGTGCGGCTGTGGTGATGTCGGTTAGGTGTGGCAGCGAGGTGGAGGGTGATGGGGTGCGCGATAGTGGGGTGGTGATGATGTTGGTTGCGATGGAGTGATGGATCCGGTCGATCGGTGACGGAGGAGGGTAATGATGGCAGCGGCGGCGGCCGCCAGAATCTGGCCGGAAAATAAATTACGACGCCAGAATTTTTAGAGAGGGGAGGGAGGTGTGTGTGTGACGAGTTATAATGAAATGAAACCCTAATGTTTAAATTTATATATATGAAAGTGTTAAAAAAATGTGACAAATGCTTAATACTTGAGAGGATAATGATGTAAATATTACCACAGGGACCAAAGGTGTAATCTTTTGTTAATTTATGGTTCGGGACTCGTTTAAGCTAGTTAACGGACGATTCAAAACACGAAAGTTCCGCCATTGTTTTCCAAATAATTTTTCCCACAAAAATGAATATTTACACGACTATAATTTTATAAATGTTTTTTATAAAATATTTTTAAAATAATTATTATTTATTTATTTGGTACCCTTAGGTGTCGCGGGTAAGCTTTGTTCGTAAAAATGAAACTTTAATTTTAAACATTCGCGTTTTTAAATAAACGCTTTTGAATAAAATATTAAATAATTTATTAAATATTCTATTTAATAAAAAGTAATAATTAAATATAAATTTAATTATTTTTGTATCGGTATGCGTTGCGTGCGATGTTCAAAATTTGCGAGGGTATTTTAGTCATTTTTTGCTTGGTTTCGTGTCTCGGGTAAAACTAAAAAGTTGTTCGGAATGTTGTTTTATGTCAAATGCTAGTATACCCCATAATTAATAACTCATTTTGGCAGGTCGTTTTTGATAAGTTAACTTAGGAATAACATATATGCAAGTCAAATATGTTTGAAAAATAAATTTGTAAATGAGAGATAATAATAATAATTATGTTTTATTATTTAAATATGTTTCAGAAATTTACCGACTACGCGGTAATCGCTTTTATGTGACCGTAAAAGGTCAAAAAGTCAAAAAGTCAAGTCGAAATCAAAAAGTCAAAGGGTAAAATAGTAATTTAAAGTTTTGAAATTTGCGGGGTGTGACATTACCTCCCCCTTAAAGGAATCCCGTCACAGGATTCGATTTGAGTTAACCGATTGTGTGACAAAGAAAAGATTTAAGATTTAGTAAACTAGTGTTGAACATGACGTTGATAACTCTATTCAGCAAAATTCGATGTTTTGACGTTTCTTAATATACGAAAACTTTGGCTAGGTTTGACCAGAACATTTAATCTATCAAAATAGGCATTATAGAAAAATATCGTTACAAGTTTTAGGATTGATATAACCACGTTGTAAAGAAAGTCCTTTGATAGTGGAAACATCAAAGGAGAAAGTGTAGTCGTGTGGGTATGTCTATATAAGGGTTTCAAATGTTTAAAGGCAGAGTCTGGTTTCTGATATCTGTAAGGTTCGACGATCAACATCGGACGAGGCTAATGAATGCAAGTATTCAACTTACTTAGGAAGTACGAGGATGTATCGTGACTCAACTCATCGTAAGCAAACAATGCGAATAAAGTATAACCGAACGGCTCTAAATACGACCTAATAAATAGACGCGTCGTAGAACGACAAATAATAATAATAATAACGAAACGTTGTACACAACGTTTAATAACGAAATAGACAACCATATATGTTTGTGCTTTAGTTTAGTCAACAAAATGTGTTTTTACGAACTTATTAAGTTCATGAAGATGTTACGACGTTCTTACAAAAAGTTACTATTTATAGAAAGTTTCCATTTTAGGAAAAATTTTAGTTTCGAGACGTTAATAGTATCCCCTAATTTAATCGTTTCCATATTTCAAAAACGAACTAGTAAAACCCTATCGTCTAATCAAAATCCTTAGCTTGCTAAATATACATATAAAAACTTGCTATATTTAGAAATGACCAACGACAACGACTTATCCTCTTTAAAAAAATTCCTAAACCTTCGTTTTAATATTAATAAGCTCCACGAATATTTTCAAAGACTTTCGGCACTTAATAAACCTTTCGAAACATTTTTAAACGTCCGTTTACCCTCATTTAAAATTCGGACCAGCAACTATATTTTTCTAAATCACCCATGGGCTTGACCATAAATTTGACCATAATGCCGCCATATTTTCCAACCTAACCAAAACTCTTTTACGCCAAAATTAATCAACCAAATCCACTATAATACTAGCCTAACCTCATCGCCATCTTTGTTGCAACTCACAAATCTCACAACTTCTCAACAAGAGCAAATTATATATCCGAAATCATCAAAAATCTTTATTAAAATAATTATTCACTTTAATTATTTGAAAATCGTAGCACAAACATATGGAGTCTTGAATCATAAGTAAAGTATAAGAATACTTAACAACAATAACTATAACAAATGGTGATGGGATGCGGAGAGTGAGGAGATTTTGAGAAACAATATCCCCAAGATAAAGGTCAACAAATAGGAGGAGCTCGTGGGAGAGCTTATGCGATAGGCGATGGAATATTGCACGTAGTCATTAGTTCCAGGATGAATCAAATTCATTAGCTCAAGAGTGCACAAGTCGGTTAGTTCCACAAACAGTTCATGATCGTAGGGATTTGTAACGGCAAAATCAATAACTTAAGAATGAGATAAGGTAGTTCAAAGTGAGGCCTTCAGATTCTGCTGAGTGGTAAGACGCGATTGTGTTTCTAGACTTTTTTAACGGATTCCAGTTATAACATCCCCAAATCTGGGTAGCAGCGGAATGTTGGATATCCGAGGGCGTTACTTCATAGATCAATAGCACAAGTTATAAGAACGACCACTAACGTGTCATTTAAAAAAAAGATAAATTGGATTAACAAAATAATTGTTCATTACACAAGCTCATGGCTTCAAATTTGTTCGACAATGTAAGTAAAGATTTTGGTTTATAACAAATGTTCCCAAAATGTAATACGCCCCAAATCTTTAGTACTGACTCTCCAAAGAGTGACCCCCAATGTATCTTGGCACCTCGTGCCTTATTGACCTGAAATTGAGAAATGTTACAGTCTCTACCCGTTAAAAGAGCTTTGTCATCAAAGCTTAAGACCTTGTAGTAGATAACGTAGCCCGGTTTGTGAAAAGCTGTGGGTATTTCTGTTTGAACGACTCTTCACGTTCCTAGGTGAACTCAAGACCTCTCTTAGAGTTCCATCGGACCTTAACCAATGGTATCCGGCTTCGCTTCAATCGTTTGATCTCCCGTTCCATGATTTCTACGGGCTCTTCCACAAACTGTGTCCGGCAAACCGGCATAATGAGCGCTACTCACGCAAACGGGGATGTCAATCCCAAATAGATCTATTTATAACATTCGCGGTTACAATCTAATAATTGACAGTTCATGATAAAGGGCTCAGTGGGTTATCGCTACTTAGGCAAACACATAATCATTGTATAAAATGTACACTTGCGTCTAATTTGTAAAACAAAGCATGTTTTCACCCCAAAGATGTAAATCATTTAAATAATTGTAAAACATGAGGCTATGAACTCACCTTAGCAAATAGTCCTCTGAAAATGATAATATATCCAAGCACGGAAAAATGAATAACACCGTCAAATACCTAAGTAAATACGGCCAGTCTTTGTCTATAAGTTTAGGCTAAAGGCTTAATGTATAAACTACAATAAATTGCTAGTTTATATATACTGTTATCACTTGTGTGATGGTGCACATGTTTATTGTATTTGTATTAACAGGTTGGCTCTTGGGAAGGTATACGATTTTACACGTTTTAGTTTATGTATAGACGTTATTAATAAATATTCATATTTATTAAGTCGTCGGTTAACTTGTATAATATCCGAATGTAATTCGTCCGGTACGCTATGTATTTATCAAATCACTTTTATTTATAAATAACCTTAGGTTTTCTATAATTACAATTACAGTCCTTATGTTTATGAAATATAGTATTTACACTTTAAACCCTTTGGTTCCAAAGTTATACTTTTAGTCCTTCATCTTTTCAATAATTACACTTTAAGTCCTTATATATTTCAACAGCCCCTTAAGTTTCTGGAATATCAAAACAGCCCCTAAAGTTTATAGAAAACAGTTTGACGGTTTTAGACCCCCAAGTTTACAAGTTTGCACTTTTAGTCCCTTAATCTTGAAAAATTACATTGTAAGTCCAATTAAGTTTTGGAAAAGTGGCAAAGGTTTTTATTTGTTTTTAAATAAGCATATAATGATTGTTGTCACAACTTGTAAAAATAAGCTCATTGGTGAGTTTTATTTCGAGCTTATTGGGCTTTATTGGACACGATATGGTCCATTATGATTCTAAGGGTCATTTAGGATTTTTAAAATGGACACAGGCTCTCATAGATGGGCAGCCAAACCTTATGATTGGAACTGGTAAGTTGAAATAAACAAATGAAAAAAATAAGCTCGGATGAGCTTATTTGAGCTTTTTCGAGCTCATTGGGCTTGTTAGCCCAACAACCTTAACCCGTATGTTTTCAAAAGTCCATTAAGCATTTCCTTAATTATCCCAACTCATTTTCTCATCTTATTAAGCTTATTTGGGTCTGTTTTAAGCTATTTTACCTCATGGCTTATTCAATAAGCCATTAAGCTTCGGTAATGGGCTTTTGGGCCCAATAGAGACCTGATAAGATGTTTTACGGTTTGGGTTCGATTCATTTCTGGGTCCATAGCTTGTCTAGGGTTAGTATAATTTCCTTAAGTTGTCTTAAGCTCACAAATAAGCTGCCAAGCTTATTTGTGGCTTATGGGGGTTTACGATGTCACGTAAAATGGGCCACCAAAGCCAATTATGGGATTTCGGTTTGGTTTTTATTTATTCTTAGGGTTCCATGTGAGCCAATAAGCTCATTTAGGTCCTTTTAATAAGATCGTGAAGCTTATTAATAAGTGTTGACCTCCATGATACGGTCCGTTTGGGATGTTTAGGCGTTAAATGGGCCACTTCACGCCTCGTTAGGGTTTTCTTCATGTTATGCTTATTACTTACGAGTTATATAAGTCCTTATCAACATAAGATCGAATCAGCTTATTAATATGCTACGGTCCCCATGTTGGGTTCCCCTTGTATGGGCTCCGAATGTGTATTTTGTTTGGATTTAAGAGACTACAAAGTGGCCCCCGTTAAGCCTTTCTAGTGATTTCTTAGGAACTCGTTAGTATACTTAGTAAACCTATGTGAGCTTATTTAACTGGCGGTTAAGGGTCGTATTAGCAACATGCACCGTAGTTAAGGTTGAATATACGTTCCCTAGCCACCATGTCGCGTGTACTTTAAAAGTTTACGTATGGTTTTCGTACAAACTCGTGCATAAGGTTTTTGTTCGCGTTAGTGCCTAAGTTTTCATATAAATGAAACGTTTAAGATATTGCTTGTTATTAAGTCACGTGGTACGTGTTTCTTTACATTTGAACACCACACAAGGTCGTTTATACGTAATAACATAGCGTATAACACGTATGTTTTATATTTAATATGCATGAACTCACGCTAGCGTATCATTTATATGTTAACGTGGAAAAATTTGGCTGTAACGTAACAAAATTCAGGAAAAACGAGTATAATACGATTTGTATAGGTTCAAACGTGACTTACAAGAGTCCTAGCATTTTTGGTTCGAGTGTACGCGAGTAATGTAGCAACCCACGTAAGTAATACACGATCAAATACCAAACCCTAAGCTTTAAAGCTTTGTAAACACCCAACCTTAGCTCGTGTATTCCTTGTGCACTCGTATGATAATCCTAGTTGTGTTTGTGGATTCGAATGAACTAACGGGAGTGTTTATTTGCGGTTTGTGACCCGAACAAGGGAGGCAAATATGTGTTTTAGTTGTTTGAGTGTTTGTGAGTTGTAAGGGTGCTAAATGGTGAATGTACATGGGCATTTATAGGCAAGAATACTAGTTACATTCCTAGTTCCTTACACTAACCAAAAGGCCTAAACTAGGTAGGTTTTTGAGGCTTCTAGTAGCATGACCATTAGGTTTTTAATTAAAACATCCTTGTACATGTCTTAATCTAGAAGATCATGGTACAAGATTTACCAAGGATTATGGAAATCTTATGATTTTGTGTGTTGGTTTGATTATTGCCGCGACATCCAAGAGAAGAGAGAGCAAAAAAGTCTTTATCCATTGTGTAATAAGCCTAACTAGGGAACATTAAGGGCTAACATTAATTAAAGAGGGTTTGTACAAGTACTTAGGGAATCCTTAGAAGATTTTCTAGTTGTTTTGATCCCATAATTCAGCCCTAGTGGGTATTAACACAAGAATTGATTAAATTTTGTGTTTAAGGTTTAAATGTGGGTATTGGTTTGAGTCTAGGTACGTCTAGGTATTTCCGGGGTGTGTCTAAATGTATTTTATTGCGAAACGTAAGCCTCTTATGTGACCAATAAAAATAAAATACGCGAGGTTAATAATTATCTTCTTAATAATTATATAACACTTGTTTGACGTAAACCTTAATTTATTTGGTGACTGTTTACGTTAAATGATTATTTCTAGTCTACGCGATTTAGCTTAAAAGTTAAATTAAAAGTAAACGCGTATCGGACCAAAATAAATGGTGACGAAAAAAATAAGAGTCGTAAAATGACCTGAAATTGAGAAATGTTATAGTCTCCACCCGTTAAAAGAGCTTTGTCTTCAAAGCTTAAGACCTTGTAGTAGATGACGTAGCCCGGTTTGTGAAAAGCTATGGGTATTTCTGTTTGAACGACTCTTCACGTTCCCAGGTGAACTCAGGACCTCTCCTAGAGTTCCAGCGAACCTTAACCAATGGTATTCGGCTTCGCTTCAATCGTTTGATCTCCCGTTCCATGATTTCTACGGGCTCTTCCACAAACTGGAGCTTATCGTCAACGTGAATTCCTTCTAACGGCATGACTAATGGTTCGTCGGCGTAACATTTCTTCAGATTAGACACATGAAAAGTATGGTGAACTCTGCTCAACTCTTGAGGAAGTTCCAGCCTGTAGGCAACTTTCCCAACTTTGGCTAACACCTTGAAAGGTCTGACATATCTCGGGTTCAACTTACCCCGCCTATCGAAACGTACAACCCCTTTCCAAGGTGAAACCTTGAGCATAACCCTATCGCCAACTTTGAACTCCATTGGCTTTCGCTTCAAATTAGCGTAGCTCTTTTGTCGATCCTGAGCAGCTTGAATTCTCTGCTTGATCAGGACGATCTTTTCCGTTGTTTCTTGGATCAATTCCGGACCAGTCAGTTGAGCTTCTCCAACTTCGGCCTAGCACACAAGTGATCGACATTTTCGGCCATAAAGGGCCTCATAAGGTGTGGCCTTTATGCTAGCGTGATAACTGTTGTTATATGAAAACTCGGCTAGTGGCAAATGCTTAACCTATCCATTTCTAAAATTGATCTCGCAAGCACGTAGCATGTCCTCAAGAGTTTGGATAGTTCTCTCGCTCTGGCCGTCGGTTTCTGGATGATACGTAGTGCTCATACTTATTTCTGTACCCAAAGATTTCTGAAATGATCTCCAAAAATTTGATGTGAATCTCCCATCACAATCACAAATGATTAAAACAGGTATTCCGTGTCTTGCTACTATCCTGTTCAGGTACAACCTTGCCAACTTGTCCAATGGATCATTCCCCCTTATTGGCAAGAAGTAAGCAGATTTTGTAAGTCGATCCACAATCACCCAGATGGTGTCAAAACCTTGTGATAACTTAGGAAGCTTGGTGATAAAATCCATCGTGATATTATCCTACTTCCACTCGGGTATTGCTGGTTGTACTAACAATCCTGATGGACTTTGGTGTTCGGCCTTGACCCTCGCATATGTCAAGCACTTGCTAACATAGCTAGTTGTTTTGGTACATCTTTTCGGAACCGGGATGGATAGAGTATTTCGACTTGTGGGATTCGTGCATAATCACGGATCTTAAGTCTCCATAGCAGGGTAACCAGCTCCTGCCGTTTAGACATAAAGTTCCATCGGCGCGTGGTTCCAACTTTTCTTTGGGTATATCCTTCCTGATCATACCGCATACATCTTCATTCTTAAGATTTTCTGGTTTCAGGGCTTCGATATGAGCTTCTAATATTCGTTTGGGGAGATCCAAGCCAATAGTCATGACTAATGCTTGAACCCGTAATGGCTCAATCCATTCCTTACGGCTCAATGCACCAGCCACTACGTTTGTCTTCCCTGGATGATAACGAATGTCACAATCGTATTCACTTAGCAATTCTAGCCAACGGCGTTGCCTCATGTTAAGCTCCTTTTGATCGAGAATGTGTTGTAGACTTTTATGGTCGGTGAACATGGTGCATTTGTTCCATATAAGTAATGTCTCCATATCTTTAGAGCAAATACCACTGATCCAAGTTCTAAATCATGAGTGGTGTAGTTCTTCTCGTGAACTTTTAGTTGTCGAGAAGAATAGGCAATCACCTTCTCTCTCTGCATCAATACAGCACCTAAACCCTTGTGTGACGCATCACAGTAGACCACAAAGTCTTCGCTTCCTTCCGGTAAAGCCAGAATTGGTGCACTGCACAACTTCTGCTTTATTAACTGAAAAGCGTTTTCTTCTTTTTCATCCCAGTCAAACTTGATTCCCTTCTGTATGAGCTTCGTCATTGATTTAGCAATCTACAAAAATCCTTCGATGAACCTTCGATAGTAACCTGCAAGACCTAAAAATTGGTGGATCTCTGTCGGTGTCTTAGGAGATGCCCAATCTTTGATAGATTCGATCTTGGCTGGATCTACATGGATACCTCTGCTATCAATGACGTGTCCGAGAAATTGTACCTTCGAAATATAAAATTTACACTTTGAAAACTTGGCATATAACTTCTCTTTCTTAAGCAATTCCAAAATTGCCTTAAGATGTTCTTCGTGCTCTTTCTTGTCCTTTGAATAAATAAGTATATCATCAATGAAGACGATTACGAACTTATCCAAGTAAGGCTTGCATACTCGGTTCATAAGGTCCATGAATACCGCAGGTGCGTTTGTTAGCTCGAATGGCATGACCTGGAACTCGTAATGACCATATCGAGTTCAGAATACCATCTTTGGAATATCTTGCTCTCGTACTCTAAGCTGGTGATAACCCGATCTCAGATCTATCTTCGAATAAATACTGGATCCTTGGAGTTGATCAAATAAATCATCGATCCTCAGGAGTGGATAACGATTCTTCACTGTCAGTTTATTTAACTCACGGTAGTCAATGCACATCCTGAATGACCCATCCTTCTTTTTGACGAACAAGACCGGGGCTCCCCAGGGTGAGGAACTAGGTCTTATGAATCCTTTGTCGGAAAGCTCTTGCAGTTGTTCCGACAATTCCTTCATTTTGGATGGAGCCAATCGATACGGTGCTCGAGCTACGGGCGCAGCTCTTGGAATTAAGTCGATCTGGAATTCCTCTGGTCGAGCTGGAGGAAGACTCGGTAAGTCCTCGGGAAACACTTCAGGAAAATCTCAGACGATTGGTACGTCCTTAAGTTGCTTTCCTTCTGACTTGTCCTCCTCTTTCTTGGCGGATATCTGTGCCAAAAAGATCTGACATCCTTTTGCCATGTACTCTTGAGCCTTTGAACATGAGATAATGGTCAACCGAGATTCTCTCTCGTAGTTACTTTCGTCACCATGAAAAATCAAAGTTTCATTTCCATAGGGAATTTGAACAAGTTTCTCATCACATACGATCACGGCGTGATACTTTCTTAACCAGTCCATGCCGATAATAACGTCGAAACTACCCAGTTCTACGGGCATTAGATCTATGTTGAATGGATGGTTTAAGAAATTTAAAGTGCAACCCCGCATAATAGTGTCTACCCCGACTATTTTCCCGTCAGCTAATTCCACATCATAACTATTTTCTAATGGAGTTTGGGCGATGTCAATCAGGGAACTAAACGCAGAAGATATAAAGCTCCTATCGGCACCAGTGTCAAATAAGATAGATGCATAGCGGTTGTTTAAGAGGAACGTACCCGTGACGACATTGGAGTCTGGGTCCCTCGATGCATTCCCTTTCTTCTCTGCATTCCCAACTCCATACACCCATCCTTGTGCACTTCTATTTTCCCCATCCTTATTCTTTAATTTTGGACAATCTCTCTTAAAATGTCCCGAAGCTCCACATTCAAAACAACCATTCCCTTTGGGATTTTCCCCATTGCCCTTTTGAGTATTAGCAACATTTGTGTTTCCAGAACTCCTGCAGTCGCGAGCAAAGTGCCCTACCTTGTTGCACTTGTGGCACTTCTGAGTACACGGGCCATTATGGTGAAAACGGCACTTGGTGTACTTGGGCAAAGATCCCCCATACGACTTCTTTTCACCTGTCCTCATATTGTAGACCTTGGCGACATTCTGCCTCTTGAAGGGTTGTTGTTGATGACCATGGTTGTTTCTGGATGAATCATCAGCCTTCCTTTTGTTGTCAGACTGTCTTTCCACATAGGTGCAGAGTTTCTGATCCATCAAGTCATTGGCTAACTCAATAGTCTCATCTAACGTCTTGGGTCTGACAGACTTGACATTTTCATAAATGTTATCAGGAAGTCCACTGATGTACTTGTCAACCTTCTCAGTTTCATTAGAAACAAACTTGGTACATATCAAGGTTAGCTCTTGGAAACGTTCAGTGTATGTTGGAACATCATTCCCTTTGACCTTTAGGTTCCATAACTCAATTTCTAGTTTCTTGATTTCACCCTGTGGACAATACTTGTCCGTCATTTTCTTCTTGAGTACTTCCCAAGTCATTGAATATGCCTCAGGACCTAAGGTTCTTATCTGACCATTCCACCAAGTCAAAGCAGCCCCTAACAGAGTGCATGTGGCAAACTTAACCTGATTTTCAATAGCACAACCACTGATATTGAAGACTGATTCTATCTTTTTAATCCACCTGGTTAAACCGACAACGCCTTCAGCCCCTTTGAAGTTCAAAGGTTGTCATTTCATGAAGTCAACGTAGAAACAAGGACGCGCAGTTTGCACATTCCTTCGGTTATCCCTGTGCGAACTGTGGCTTCCATCTCCATTGGTGGAGTTTCGCAGAAGAGATTGATCAATCATAGCTTGAACGACACCTGGAGTCATGTTGTTTTGGTTGGTGTTGTTAGGAGGGGTATTCGGTCCTCGTCTTGTCATAGGTGCCATAATTCGTCTAAATCACAAAAGTCAAAACGTGAGGTCATGACAAGACATACAATAATTTACAGATGAGACAACAACACAAGAGAGGTATATAGTACAACATAACACACCTATTTCATTCATAACTTAGAAAATTTTACATGAAATAGTTTTTGGTACACAAAATACAATACAAAAGATCCAAGGCTATGCTAACGGGGAGAACCCCTAATACTTAACATGCCTGAACAACTGCCTATCAAAGTAAAATGACATAAACCACTAGATGTGGCTATCCGCATCTCTAGAAGCATCCTGGTGATCTGGAACTCTAACATCTGGTCCTGGTTGTCTAGCTCTCCTCTGATGCTCTCGCAGTACTAACAACTCGGCCTGCATGTCACCCATCTCTCGCCTCATGCCTCTCATCACACGGAGAGTCTCCACTATCTGTGCCTGCCGCCTACGGTCAGTCTCTCGAAGCTCTGCCATCTCATCCTGTTGCATCTGGGAGTGAGTCTCATGTACCTGGTGCTGTGTCTGAATAAGAGTTCCCTGCAACTGTAGTTGTGTCTGATGTGCATGGAGTTGGGACTCGTGTGCATAAACCTGCTCACGGTGGGTCTGAAGCTCATGATGGACTGCATGACTCAATCCTATCGAGTGAGATCAATCCTCTCGGGAAGCATATGCCTCCTCATCTACAATGAGTACTGTCTCCTAGAGAGTCATCCTATCCCCCATAAGTAAGTCGACCCGCTGCGAGTCCATAGTGACTCGCTGTGATATGCGAGTCCTACTATCCTGAGCATCCTCTAGTAAAGCATATAAATCTTGTGTATCATGCTCATGGAGCTCAGCAAGCTTTGTGACCCTAGTATTGACCTCTCCTAAGGTCATATGTGCTATCTCAGGAACTGCCTCTTCCGAATCCACCCAAGTATCCCTAATACCATACCTAACCTTTCTAATCCCTCGTCGTCTCTCTTCAGCATCTAAAGTGCTGACAAACACATAATCTATCCCCCGAAATCCTGTAGGTCTAGCAGTAGAACTCTCCCCGACCTCATACCTAGAGCCTAAAGCAAAGAAGCACGACCTCTTGTGAGGTGGCCGCTCGGACTCGGGAATATCATCCCTATGGTCAACAGGTGGTGGTATGTATAGAGATGGTAGTAGTGGTGGTAGTGGAGGTAATGGTAATGCGGCAGTAACCGCATCAACAAGGGCCTGAGTGGAGGTTATCCCGAGTGTCTAGATTTGGGTTGGACACCCAGATGATGGTAGTAATGGTGATGGCACAGGTGGTGGTGATGAATGTGCAGATGGGGCCATACACTTTGCAAGGTGCTCCCCTACAGAGGGTGGTGATAGTGAGATAGGTGGTGATGGTGGTGGAGTAGGCATGGCTAAGAAGACTCTCAAACCTCTGCCTTCTGTGTGAAGGATATAGGAAGCCTGAAGCCGGACAATAATCCTACTCCAGTGAAGTAATGACAAAGTGGAGATGTGTTATAACATGGCTAGGTTCCCTCAGGTGGTGGAAATAAGCTCAACAGGTAGGTACATACAACAGCGGGAGTCGGCCCGCGCGAAGCTATATGAGTTTCCACCTTATACGTTTAGTCCTCCATCATCGGATGTCATCCCGGATGAATTGCCGGTCATCCTCATCTACGTTATCCTCTTTACCCCCTTCCAAGTGGAAAAAGTCAACCGACCATCCTCTAGTCTCATCATCTCATACTCCTCTGGATCCTCTTCTGATCCTGTACTCCATAAAGAGCAACAACATATCTTAGTGACTAGCGTAAGTGAATCCAGCAGGACGTAATGGCTGATAACCTCAACCGGAAACTTATGCTCATCTCCAATGGTATAACTCAGCGATATATAGGCTCAGGCACGTAGTCAGAGATTCATGGTGCTGTAAGAACATTAAGGCACACGCTCCATCTCCTCGTGTTGGCCTGTGGTAACTGGTAGTGTCAGCTGGCTCTAGGGCTTTGGTATGTATCCTGAATGTGTGGGGGCTACCCGGCTAGGCATTAGGAGTCCATCTTATCCAAATACGATTGACTCGTGTAGAACTCCATCAGATATCCCTCATCGGGCCATAAAGACTCTGCCTTGGCTTAGAGTCGGTGTATACGTAAGTGTAGGTCACCGCAAATGATGCAGCAAGACATGGCTTGCTGCAAAGAGCAAAAATAACTTAAAAAAGTGTACTTATAAGACTCTTATAGTATAAAACGTAGTATCATAGTATATTACGCGAATATCAATCGACGCAACACATACTAAACTACTAATGCCTAATGCTAAAACAGTGTATGTCATGTAAGCATGTATGCTAGATTGCAAACAAGTAATGTATGTGTGTCCCATGCAAACCCCATTTTGAATGCAGTGTTTGAAAATGGTTATAGTCTAGACAAAAACTTTTGACCTGGTTCTCTATAACCTTGGCTCAGGTACCAATCTGTAACACCCCCAAATCTGGGTAGCAGCGGAATATTGAACATTAGAGGGCGTTACTTCATAGATCAATAGCACAAGATATGAGAACGTGTCGTTTTAAAAAGATACATTGGATTAACAAAATACTTGTTCATTACATAAGCTCATGGCTTCAAATTGTTCAACAATATAAGTAAAGATTTCGGTTTATAACAAATGTTCCCAAAATGTAATACGACCCAAATCTTTAGTATTGACTCTCTTCAATGAATGACCCCCAATGTATCTGGGCACCTCGTGCCTTATTGACCTGAGAAAACATGCTTAAAACGTCAACATAAAGTTGGTGAATTCATAGGTTTATGTAAATCAATAGTAGGACCGCAAGATTTCCAAGTGTATGATTAAGCAACAGATGCAAACATCATAAAAGTAATTACGTTTTCCTAAGCTCATGACACTGAAGCTCGACATGTATGGATGCAATAAATTGCCAACATTGCCCGTGAATGATGTTCTAACCCGCAACATCCCAAATCCGACATGGTATACGTTTGTTGTCCGGCAAACCGGCACAGTGAGCGCTACTCACCCAAACGGGGATGTCAATCCTAAATAGATCTATTTATAACATTCGCGCTCACAATCTAGTAATTGACAGTTCATGATAAAGGGCTCAGTGGGTTATCGCTACTTAGGCAAACACGTAATCATAGTATAAAATGTACACTTGCGTCCAATTTGTAAAACAAAGCATGTTCTCACCCCAAAGATGTAAATCATTTAAATAATTGTAAAACATGGGGCTATGAACTCACCTTAGTAAGTAGTCCTCTGAAAATGATAAATATATCCAAGTATGGCAAATGAATCACACCGTCAAATACCTAAGTAAATACGGCCAGTCTTAGTCTACAAGTTTAGGCTAACGACTTAATGCATAAACTACAATAAATTGCTAGTTTATATATACTGTTATCACTTGTGTGGTGGTGCACATGTTTATTGTATTTGTCCTGACTTGATGGCTCTTGGGAAGGTATACGACTAAGGATAGATATCGTTAATAAATATACATTTATTAGCCTGATAGTTTATACACCGATAAACCTTGACTTTAAATACAATAATACTTTTATTATATTAAGTCCAGTCCGACACTTCAAGTATTTATAAAATCATTTAAGTTTTATAACATACTTTTAAGTTTCTAAGTTTGACAACTTTAGTCCTTTTATTTAAGTTTGGTTAAATTACACTTTTTAACCCCTAACTTTCCAAGTTGTCACTTTTAGTCCTTTAACTTTACAAAAGTTATACTTTTAATATAAGTTATTCCAAAACATCACCTTATGTTTGAAATATGTCAAAAACAGTCCTTGGACTCATAAAAATCAATATTTACAGTTTACACCCTCTAGTTTGCACTTTGACACTTTTAGTCCCTAAACTTGTAAAAATCACATTTTAAGCCCGTTTAAGTTCTAACAAGTGGCAATAAGTTTTATTAAGCTCCAATAAGCCATATAAGATGTGGCAGCTTATAAATAAGCTCGGATGAGCTTATTTAGGCTTATTGGACCTTATTGGGCCCGTTAAGGTCCAATAAGCAATTTACATGTCCAATCTAGTTTTCAAAGGTACATAGGCCCTCATTAAGCTTATTTAAGCTTATTGAAACCGTTTGGCATAATAATAAGCTCGGATGAGCTTATTTTGAGCTTATTGGACTCGTTAGTCCAATAACTCTAGCCCGAAAGGTTTTCAAAGTCCATTAGAGTTTCAATACACGATCCAACTTATTTTTCTTATCTCATTAAGCTCTTATGATTATAATTAAGCTGTTTTTATTGTATGGCTTATTCAATAAGCTAATAAGCCTCGTTAATGGGCTTTTGGGCCCATTATGAACTCGATAAGCCTTTTAAGCTTTTAGGCTTGATCTCTTAAGGTCCATTAGCATTCTCTAAGCTTAATAAGCTTAGTAAACTGCTTAAGCTGAAAGAAATAAGCTCGGGTGAGCTTATTTGAGCTTACTGGGCTCGTTAGCCCGATAACCTTAACCCGAAAAGTCTTAAAAGGTCCATCATGGTTTTATAACATGTTCTAGCTCATTTTCTAGTTTCAATAAGTCCTTAGGATTACATTTAAGCTGTTTTTACAGTTTGGCTTATTTATAAGCAAATAAGCTCTCGATAATGGGCTTTTGGGCCCATTATGAACCCGTTAAGGGTTTTACATGTTTAAGCTTGTCCGATTAAGGTCCATTAGCATTTTAAGTTTCTAATAAACCCACAAACCTGTATAAGCTCGCGAATAAGCTGCTTTAGCTTATTGGTGGCTATTGGACCCGTATTGGGCCTCGCTAAGGGCTGTTAAGCCCATTTGTGGCCCGATAGGGTTTCCTTATGTGTATTCTTAACCAAACGAGTTCACTAAGTCCTCTAACCCTTCAATAAGCTCAAGTGAGCTTAATAATAAGCTATGGGTCCCCAACTAAAGGACTGTTGGGCCTGCTGGACCCAATTGTGGGCTGTTTGGATTAAACGAGCCCGATAGTGGTCCAATAAGCTTATTATTAGTTTCTAGGGTTTTTAAATCTCTTGTTAAGTACTTGTCAAGCCTTAATTAACCGTGTTTTATCCCATGCATTCGTTCTATACGTTAGTGTATGCGTTCCCAAGCCAAGCCATTTCGTTCTCGTGAAAAGTTTACGTGTTGTTTCGTGTTTTTCATACAAACGAGCAAATATTCACATTGGTTCCCATTTTAGTAATTTAGTGTACCCGTTTAAGGCCTAGCTCGATATTTAAACAAGTTTTATACCCGTTGTACATGTTAGCACCACACAAGATCATTTGTACGTATAACATGTGCGTGAAACATGCATGGGTTTAATCATGCACGTTCATGCTCACGTAAATTTGTCAAATACAAATTAACGTGACCCATATAATTAGTTAGGAAGAAAACGAATAAGGTATGACATGTAAGGCTTAGTTCGTGACTTACAATAGTCCTAGAGTCTTGGATGTGTCGTGTAGTGTGTAGAATGACAACCCTATGTGTTACACCCAAATGTATATCAACCCGAAAGCTCCAAAGCTTAATATATCCGAACCTTAGCTTGTATATTTCTCCTAATACCCTTGTATGTGGACCTTAGTATGCTAGTGTAAGCTAGAAAACTAAGTGGTGTCGTGTTTGGGTTGTGTTTGGCTCGGTTTAAGGTGTACCGAAGCAAAGGATATGAAAACAAAGGTGTTCTTGGTTTAGAGAGAGTTTATGAGTTGTAGGAAAGTGTTAAGTGTCAATGAGAGTGAGTTTATATAGGCTTATGAGCTAGTTAGTTTTCCTAGTCTTTGTCTAACCAAAAACAAGCCCTAAGTGGTGGTTTTAAGGTTTTTTAGTTAGCCTAAAATGGTTTTCTTGCTAAACCACCTAGTACACTTCTTAATTACAAGATAAATGTACAAGATTTGTCAAGATCATGAAAATCTTATGGTTTGTGTGTGGTGTTGTTGCTAGCCGCGGGTCTCAAGACACAAAGAGACCAAAATGGTTATTAACCATTGAGTAATGAGCTAGTTAGGGACATGTTGTACATGGTTTAATTAAACATAGGTTGTACATGTACTTAAAGGATATTAGGAAGATTTCTAGGTGTATATATGTATGGGACGAATGGTTTTATGGGTTATACTTACCCATATTCGGCCAACATGAGTTAGTAACACATGATTTGATTAAATTTTGTGTTTAAGGTTTAAAAGTGGTTATTGGTTTGAGTCTAGGTATTTCCGGGGTGTGTCTAAATGTATTTTATTGCGAAACGTAAGCCTTTTACGTGACCAATAAAAATAAAACACGCAAAGTCAATAATTATCTTCTTAATAATTATATAACACCTGATTGACGTAAACCTTAATTTATTTGGTGACCGTTTACGTTGAATGATTGTTTCTAGTCTACGCGATTTAGCTTAAAAGTTAAATTAAAAGTAAACGCGTATCGGACTAAAATAAATAGTGACGAATAATAGGAGTCGTAAAATGACCTGAAATTGAGAAATGTTACAGTCTCCACCCATTAAAAGAGCTTTGTCCTCAAAGCTTAAGACCTTGTAGTGGATGACGAAGCCCGGTTTGTGAAAAGCTGTGGGTATTTCTGTTTGAACGAATCTTCACGTTCCCAGGTGAACTCAGGACCTCTCCTAGAGTTCCAGCGAACCTTAACCAATGGTATCCGGCTTCGCTTTAATCGTTTGATCTCCCGTTCCATGATTTCAACGGGCTCTTCCACAAACTAGAGCTTATCGTCAATGTGAATTCCTTCTAACGACATGACTAATGGTTCGTCAGCGTAACATTTCTTCAGATTAGACACATGGAAAGTATGGTGAACCCTGCTCAACTCTTGAGGAAGTTCCAGCCTGTAGGCAACTTTCCCAACCTTGGCTAACACCTTGAAAGGTCTGACATATCTCGGGTTCAACTTGCCCCGCTTACCGAATCGTACAACCCCTTTCCAAGGTGAGACCTTGAGCATAACCCTATCCCCAACTTCGAACTCCATCGGCTTTTCGTTTCACATCAATGCGTAGCTCTTTTAGTTTGGAACCTGAGCAGCTTGAATTACTCTGCTTGATCAGGACATCCTTTTCCTAGTTTCTTGATCATTTCAGGACCAGTTTAGTTAAGATTCTCCAACTTCGGCCCAGCACACAGGTGATCGACATTTTTGGCCATAAAGTGCCTCATAAGGTGCGGCCTTTATGCTAGCGTGATAACTGTTGTTATACAAAATTAGCTAATGGCAAATGCTTAACCCAGCCCTTTCCAAAATCGATCACGCAAGCACGTAGTATGTCCTCGAGAGTTTGAATAGTCATCTCGCTCTGGCCATCGGTTTTTGGATGATATGTTGTGCTCATACTCATATCTGTACCCAAAGCTTTCTGGAATGATCTCCAAAAATTTGATGTGAACCTCCCATCACGATCACAAATGATTGAAACAGGTATTTCGTGTCTTGCTACTATCCTGTTCAGATACAACCTTATCAACTTGTCTAATGGGTCATTCTTCCTTATTGGCAAGAAGTGAGCAGATTTTTTAAGTCGATCCACAATCACCCAGATGGTGTTAAAGCCTTGTGACGACTTAGGAAGCTTGGTGATAAAATCCATCGTGATATTATCCCACTTCCACTCAGGTATTGCTAGTTGTACTAATAATCCTGATGGCCTTTGATGTTCGGCCTTGACCTTTTGCACATGACCAACACTTAGCTAACAATGTAGGCGATGTCGCCTTCATATTAGGCCACCAATATAGCTTTCTCATGTCTTGGTACATCTTTTCAGAACCGGGATGGATAGAGTACTTAGACTTGTGGGATTCGTGCATAACCACGGATCTTAAGTCACCGTAGCAAGGTAACCAACTTCTGCCATTTAAACATAACGTTCCCATCGCGCGGTATCCAACCTTTTCATGGGTATATCCTTTCTGATCATACCACCTACATCTTCTTTCTCAAGATTCTCTGGTTTCAGGGCTTCGATCTGAGCTTTTAGTATTTGTTTGGGAAGATCCAAGCCAATAGTCATAACTAAGGCTCGAACCCGCAATGGCTCAATCCGTTCCTTACGGCTCAATGCGTCGGCCACTACGTTTGCCTTCCCCGGGTGATAACGAATGTCACAATCGTAATCACTTAGCAATTCTAGCCAACGGCGTTGCCTCATGTTAAGCTCCTTTTGGTCAAGAATGTGTTGTAGACTTTTATGGTCGGTAAACACGGTGCATTTGGTTCCATATAGATAATGTCTCCATATCTTTAGAGCAAACACCACCAATCCAAGTTCTAAATCATGAGTGGTGTAGTTCTTCTCATGAATTTTTAGTTGTCGAGAAGCATAGGCAATCACCTTCTCTCTCTGCATCAATACAACACCTAAACCCTTGTGTGAAGCATCATAATAGACCACAAAGTCTTCGCTTCCTTCAGGTAAAGCCAGAATTGGCGCACTGCACAACTTCTGCTTTATTAACTGAAAAGTGTTTTCTTCCTTTTCACCCCAATCAAATTTGATTCCTTTCTGAGTAAGCTTTGTCATTGATTTAGCAATCTTCGAAAATCCCTCAATAAACCTTCGATAGTAACCAGCAAGACCTAAAAATTAGCGGATCTCTGTCGGTGTCTTAGGAGATGCCCAATCTTTGATAGATTCTATCTTGGCTGGATCCACATGAATACCTCTGCTATCAATGACGTGACCGAGAAATTGTACCTTCGGAATCCAAAATTCACACTTTGAAAACTTGGCATACAACTTCTCCTTCTTAAGCAATTCCAAAATTGCCTTAAGATGTTCTTCGTGCTCTTTCTTGTCCTTTGAATAAATAAGTATATCATCAATGAAGACGATTACGAACTTATCCAAGTAGGGCTTGCACACTCGGTTCATGAGTGTCCCATGAAAATACCGCAAGGTCAATTGTAGCCCGAATGGCTATTAACCTAAAACACGTAATGCCATATCGAGTTCGGAATGCCGTCTTTGGAATGTCTTGTTCTCGTACTCTCAGCTGGTGATAACCCGATCTCAAATCTATCTTTGAATAAATACTGGAACCCTGGAGTTGATCAAATAAATCATCGATCCTCGGGAGTGGATAACAATTCTTCATTGTTAGCTTATTTAATTCCCTGTAGTCGTTGCACATCCTGAATGACCCATCCTTCTTTTTGACGAACAAGACCGGGGCTCCCCAAGGCGAGGAACTAGGTCTTATGAAGCCCTTGTCGGAAAGCTCTTGTAGTTGTTCCGACAATTCCTTCATTGTCGATGGAGTCAAATCGTTACTACGGTCATGAGCTACGGGCGCGGCTCCTGGAATTAAGTCGATCTGGAATTCCACTGGTCGAGCTGGAGGAAGACCCGGCAAGTCCTCGGGAAACACTTCAGGAAAATCTCAGACGATTGGTACATCCTTAAGTTGCTTTCCTTCCGACTTGTCCTCCTCCTTCTTGGCGGATATTTGTGCCAAAAAGATCTGACATCCTTTCGCCATGTACTCTTGAGCCTTTGAACATGAGATAATGGTCAACCGAGATTCTCTGCCGTTGTTACTTTCGTTACCACGAAAAATCAAGGTTTCATTCCCATAGGGAATTCTAACAAGTTTCTCATCACACACGATCACGGCGTGACACCTTCTTAACCAATCCATGCCGATAATAACGTCAAAACTACCCAGTTCTACGGGCATTAAATCTATGTTGAACGGATGGTTTAAGAAATTCAAAGTGCAACCCCGCATAATAGTGTCTACCCCGACTATTTTCCCATCAGCTAATTCCACATCATAACTATTTTCTAATGGAGTTTGGGCGATGTCAATCAGGGAACTAAACGCAGAAGATATAAAGCTCCTATCGGCACCAGTGTCAAATAAGATAGATGCATAGCGGTTGTTTAAGAGGAACGTACCCGTGATGACATTGGAGTCTGAGTCCTTCAATACATTCCCTTTCTTCTCTGCATTCCCAACTGCATACACCCAGCCTTGTGCACTCCCATTTTCCCCATCCCTATTCTTCAATTTTGGACAATCTCTCTTGAAATGTCCTTAACTCCACATTAAAAACAACGAATTCCCATTGGGAATTTGCCCCATTCCCCTTCTGAGTATTATTCAACATTTAATGTAGCCAGAACTCCTGCAGTCGCGGGCAAAGTGCCGTGTGGGTGTGTTTTTTTTTTTTTTTTTTAAAAAAAAAAAAAAAAAAAAAAAAAAAAAAAAAAAAAAAAAAAAAAAAAAAAAAAAAAAAAAAAAAAAAAAAAAAAAAAAATTTTAAAAAAAATAAAAAAAAAAAAATTTTAAAAAATAAGAAAACCTTGTTGCACTTGTGGCACTTCTGAGTACACGAGCCATTGTGGTGAAAATGGCACTTGGTGCACTTGGTCAAAGATCCCTCATACGGCTTCTTTTCACCTGTCCCCATATTAGACCTTGGCGACATTCTGCTCTTGAAGGTAGTTGTTGATACCATTGTATGTTCTGGATGAATCAATAGCCTTCCTTTGTTGTCGACTGCTTTCCGCAAAGGTGCGAGTTTCTGATCTCATCAAAGTCCGTTGGCCAACTCAATAGTCTTATCCAACGTCTTGGGTCTGACAGACTTGACATTTCCATAAATGTTATCAGGAAGTCCATTGATGTACTTGTCAACCTACTCCCGTTTCCATTAGCAACAAACTGGTAAATATCAGGGTTGCTCTTGGAAAACGTTCAGTGTATGTTGGAACATAATTCCCTTTGACCTTTAGGTTCCACAAATCTTTTTCTAGTTTCTTGATTTCACCCTGTGAACAATACTTGTCCGTCCTTTTCTTCTTGAGTACTTACCAAGTCATTGAATATGCCTCAGGACCTAAGGTATCTTACGACCAATCCACCAAGCCAAAGCCCCCAACAGAGTGCAGGTGGCAAACTTAACCTGATTTTCAATAGCGACAACCATGATATTTGAAGACTTATTTCAACTTTTCAATCTACCTGGTTTAAACCGACAACCGCCAACACCCTCTTTAAGTTCAAAGTTGGCCATATCATAAGTTCCAGCGGAAAACAAGGGCGCGCAGTATTGCACATTCCTTCGGTTTCCCCTGCGAACTGAGGCAACCATCTCCATTGTGGAGTTTTCGTAAAGAGCTTGATCAATCATAGCTTGAACGGATTCTAAAGTTATGTTGTTTGGGTTGGGGTTGTTAGGAGGGGTATTTGGTCCTCGTCTTGTCACAGGTGCCATGATTCGTCTAAATCACAAAAGACAAAACGTGAGGTCATGACAAGACATACAATAACTTACAGATGAGACAACAACACAAGAGAGGTATATAGTACAAGATAACACATCCATTTCATTCATAACTTGGAATTTTTTACATGAAATAGTTTTTTGGTAACACCAAAATAAAATACAAGAAAGACCTAAAGGGCTATGCTAGCGGAGAGAACCCCTAATACTTAACATGCTTGAACAACTGCCTATCAAAGTAAAATGACATAAACTACTAGATGTGGCTATCCGCATCTCTAGAAGCATTCTGGTGATCTGGAACTCTAACATCTGGTCCTGGTTGTCTAGCTCTCCTCTACTGCTCTCGCGCAAGTGCTAACAACTTCTGCCTGCATTCACCCATACACTCGCCTCAGTCTCTCCATCACACTGAGAGTCCCTACTATCTGTGCCTGACGCCTACGGTCAGTCTCTCGAAGCTCTGCTATCTCAGCCTGCTGCATCTGGAGTGAGTCTTAATGTAACCTTGTGTTGTGTCCTGAATAGAGTTCCCTCAACTGTAGCTTGTGTCTGATGTGGCAAGAGCTGGGACTCGTGTGTATATACCTGCTCACGGTGGGTCTGAAGCTCATGATGGACTGTCTGACTCAATCCTATCGAGTGAGCCCAAGCCTCTCGGTAAGCATATGCCTCCTCCTTTACAATGAGTACTGTCTCCTGGAGAGTCATCTTATCCCCTATAAGTATGTCGACCCGTGCGAAAAAAAGACCATAGTGACTCACATGATTTATCGCGAGTCCTACTTTCCTGACATCCATTAGAAAAGCATATAAGTCCCTATGTTAGCATGCTCATGGAGCCAGCAAGCTCTGTGACCCTATATTGCCCTCTCCCAAGGTCATATGTTGTTATCTCATGAACTCCTCTCGAATTCACCCAATTATCCCAATACCATACCCAACTTTTAATCCCTCGTCGTCTCTCTTCAGCATCTAAAGCGCTGACAAACCCATAATCTATCCCCCGACCTCCTGTAGGTATAGCAGTAGAACTCTCTCTGACCTCATACCTAGAGCCTAGAGCAAACAAGCACGACCTCTGCGAGTGTGCCGCCGGGACACGGGAATACACCCTACCAGTCAACAGGTAGTGGTGTGTATATAAGAAGGTGGTAGTGTGGTAGTGGAGGATGATGGTAATAGTCGGCAAATCCCAGCAACAACAAGGCCTGAGTGAGGATATCCTGAGTGTTCTGATTAGGTTGGACACCCTGATAATGGTTGTAATGGTAGAAGGCATAGTGGAGGTGATGAATGTGCAATGGGGCCAATGCACCTAGCAAGGCGATTCCCCTTGCAGAGGGTGATGAAATAGTGAGATAGGATGGAGATGTGTGGAGTAGGCATGGCTAGAAGTCACTCAACCTCTGCCCGCTGGTGGGAAGGGAAATAGAAGCCTGAAGCCGACAATAATCCAAGCTCCCAGTGGTATTAATGACAGTGGGAGGGTGGTGGTAAACAGGCTCTGTTCCCTTCAGGTTGGAGAAATAGCTCAACAGTAGGCTGTACAACAACACAGAGTCGACCGGCAGCTAAGTGTTCCTCCTCCTTACTTCATCCTCTTCAACCTCATCTCATCATCGGCATCATCCCTGGATGAATTGCCATCATCATCATCTCCACACCTCTCCCCCATCCAAGGGATAGTCAACCGGACCATCCTCTCTCATCATCCTCAACTCCACGGATCCCTCTTTGGATCCACTCAATAACATAGTCGCTGGTGACTCGGCCAGTAGGGTGATCAATAAGGAGGTAAGTGGCTGCTACCTCAATCAAAACTCATGCGCCAACCCCAATGGTAGTATACTCAGGTAATAGGCATCCGACACATAGTCAGTACAGTGGTCTGTAATGAAACATAGGACCCCACGCTCATCCTCGTCCTGTGGTTACTGGTGTGTCCTTGGGCTCCTAAGTGGCATTGGTATATAATCCGGTGCTGGTGGGGCTTACCGGCCGCATAGAGTCCAATCGTAGCCTAATACGATAACTTGTGGAGAACCTCCATCAGATATCACCTCAAACGGTTCCCCAGAAGACTCGTCCTGGCACAGACGTGTAGACGGAAGTGTAGGTAACCGCAGATGATGCAGAAGACATGGCTGCTGCAAAGAGCAAAAATAACTTATGTAAGTATTACTTATAAGACTTTTATAGTAATATACGTAGTATGATTTATATACGCTTATATCAATCACACAAGCACTTAGTAAGCTACTAATGCTAAAACAGTGTATGTCATGTAAGCATGTATGCTAGATTGCAAACAAGTAATGTATGTGTGTCCCGTGCAAACCCCATTTTGAATGCAGTGTTTGAAAATGGTTATAGTCCAGACAAAAATTTTGACCTGGTTCTCTATAACCTTGGCTCTGGTACCAATCTGTAACACCCCCAAATCTGGGTAGCAGCAGAATGTTGAATATCCGAGGGCGTTACTTCATAGATCAATAGCACAAGATATGAGAACGACCACTAAACGTGTCGTTTTAAAAAGATACATTGGATTAACAAAATACTTGTTCATTACATAAGCTCGTGGCTTCAAATTGTTCGACAATATAAGTAAAGATTTTGGTTTATAACAAATATTCCCAAAATGTAATACGACCCAAATCTTTAGTATTGACTCTCTTCAAAGAATGACCCCCAATGTATCTGGGCACCTCGTGCCTTATTGACCTGAGAAAACATGCTTAAAACGTCAACATAAAGTTGGTGAATTCATAGGTTTATGTAAATCAATAGTAGGACCGTAAGATTTCCAAGTGTATGATTAAGCAACAGATGCAAACATCATAAAAAGTAATTACGTTTTCCTAAGCTCATGACACTGAAGCTCGACATGTATGAATGCAATAAATTGCCAACATTGCCCGTGAATGATGTTCTAACCCGCAACATCCCAAATCCGACATGGTATACGTTTGTTGTCCGGCAAACCGGCACAGTGAGCGCTACTCACCCAAACGGGGATGTCAATCCCAAATAGATCTATTTATAACACTCGCGCTCACAATCTAGTAATTGACAGTTCATGATAATGGGCTCAGTGGGTTATCGCTACTTAGGCAAACACGTAATCATTGTATAAAATGTACACTTGCGTCCAATTTGTAAAACAAAGCATGTTCTCACCCCAAAGATGTAAATCATTTAAATAATTGTAAAGCATGGGGCTATGAACTCACCTGAGTAGGTAGTCCTCTGTGAATGATAAATATATCCAAGTATGGCAAATGAATCACACCGTCAAATACCTAAGTAAATACGGCCAGTCTTAGTCTACAAGTTTAGGCTAACGACTTAATGCATAAACTACAATAAATTGCTAGTTTATATATACTGTTATCACTTGTGTGGTGGTGCACATGTTTATTGTATTTGTCCTGACTTGATGGCTCTTGGGAAGGTACACAACTAATGATAGATATCGTTAATAAATATACATTTATTAACCTGATAGTTTATACACCGATAAACCTTGACTTTAAATACAATAATACTTTTATTATATTAAGTCCAGTCCGACACTTCAAGTATTTATAAAACATTAAGTTTTATAACATACTTTTAAGTTTCTAAGTTTGACAACTTTAGTCCTTTTATTTAAGTTTGGTTAAATTACACTTTTTAAACCCCTAACTTCCAAGTTTTGTCACTTTTAGTTTAATTTAACTTTACAAAGTATACCTTTTAAAAGAATTTATTCTCAAACAGCACCTTATGTTTGAAATATGTCAAAAACAGTCCTTGGACTCATAAAAATCAATATTTACAGTTTACACCCTCTAGTTTGCACTTTGACACTTTTAGTCCCTAAACTTGTAAAAATCACATTTTAAGCTCGTTTAAGTTCTAACAAGTAGCAATAAGTTTTATTAAGCTCCAATAATCCATATAAGCTATGGCAGCTTATAAATAAGCTCAGATGAGCTAAATTAGAGCTATAGACCTTATTGGGCCCGTTAAGGTCCAATAAGCAATTTACAAGTCCAATCTAGTTTTCAAAGGTACATAGGCCCTCATTAAGCTTATTTAAGCTTATTGAAACTGTTTGGCATAATAATAAGCTCGGATGAGCTTATTGGACTCGTTAGTCCAATAACTCTAGCCCGAAATGTTTTTAAAGTCAATTAGAGTTTCAATACACGATCCAACTTATTTTTCTTATCTCATTAAGCTCTTATGATTATAATTAAGCTATTTTTATTGTATGGCTTATTCAATAAGCTAATAAGCCTTGTTTTTAATGGCTGTTTGTGCCAGTTATAAACGCGATAAGCCTTTTAAAAGCTTTTAGGCTTGATCTCTTAAAGGTCCAATAGCAAAATATCAAGCTTAATATCTAGTAAACTCTTTAGTTGAAAGAAATAAGCTCGGGTAAGCTTAATTGAGCTTACTGGCTTGTTACCCGATAACCTTAACCGAAAAGTCTTATAAAGTGTCCAATATGGTTTATAACAAGTTCTAGCTCATTTTCTAGTTTTCAATAAGTCCATATGATTACTTTTATAGCTGTTTTACAGTTTGGTTATTTATAGCAAATAAGCTCTCGATAATGGCTTTTGGGCCCATTAAGAACCGTTAAGGTTTTACAATTTAAGCTTGTTTGATTAAGGTCCATTATCTTTTTTAAGTTTCTAATAAACCCTAAACTGTAAAAACTCGCGAATAAGCTGCCTTTAGCTAATGTTGGCCCTTAATGGACCCGTATTGGGGCCATGCTAGAGGGTTGTTAAGGGAAGAAAAAAGCCCCAATTGTGGCCTGATAGGGTTTCCTTTATAGTATTCTTAACCAAAACGAGTATCACTAAGTCTCTAACCCTATCCAATAAGCTAAAGTGAGCTTAATAATGAAGAAAAGGCAAGGCTAATGGTCCCCAACTAAAGGACCTGTTGGGCCTCTGGACCCAAATTGTGGGCTGTTTGATTAAACAGAGCCGCCGATAGTTGGTCCAATAAGCTTATTATTCGTTTTCTAAGGGTTTTTTAAATCTCTTGTTATGTACCATGTCAAGGCCTTAATAACCGTGTTTTATCCCATGCATTCGTTCTATACGTTAGTGTATGCGTTCCCAAGCCAAGCCATTTCGTTCTTGTGAAAAGTTTACGTGTTGTTTCGTGTTTTTCATACAAATGAGCAAATATTCACATTGGTTCCCACTTTAGTAATTTAGTGTACCCGTTTAAGGCATAGCTCGTTATTTAAACAAGTTTTATACCCGTTGTACATGTTAGCACCACACAAGATCATTTATATGTATAACATGTACGTAAAACATACACGGGTTTAATCATGCACGTTCATGCTCACGTAAATTTGTCAAATACAAATTAACGTGACCCATATAATTAGTTAGGAAGAAAATGAATAAGGTATGACATGTAAGGCTTAGTTCGTGACTTACAATAGTCCTAGAGTCTTGGATGTGTCGTGTAGTGTGTAGAATGACAACCCTATGTGTTACACCCAAATGTATATCAACCCGAAAGCTCTAAAGCTTAATATATCCGAACCTTAGCTTGTATATTTCTCCTAATACCCTTGTAGTGAGGTCCTTAGTAGCTAAGTATAAGCTAGAAAACTAAGTGGTGTCGTGTTTGGGTTGTGTTTGGCTCGGTTTAAGGTGTACCGAAGCAAAGGATATGAAAACAAAGGTGTTCTTGGTTTAGAGAGAGTTTATGAGTTGTAGGAAAGTGTTAAGTGTCAATGAGAGTGAGTTTATATAGGCTTATGAGCTAGTTAGTTTCCCTAGTCTTTGTCTAACCAAAAACGAGCCCTAAGTGGTGGTTTTGAGGTTTTTAGTTAGCCTCAAATGGTTTTCTTGCTAAACCACCTAGTACACTTCTTAATTACAAGATAAATGTACAAGATTTGTCAAGATCATGAAAATCTTATGGTTTGTGTGTGGTGTTGTTGCTAGCCGCGGGTCTCAAGACACAAAGAGACCAAAATGGTTATTAACCATTGAGTAATGAGCTAGTTAGGGACATGTTGTACATGGTTTAATTAAACATAGGTTGTACATGTACTTAAAGGATATTAGGAAGATTTCTAGGTGTATATATGTATGGGACGAATGGTTTTATGGGTTATACTTACCCATATTCGGCCAACATGAGTTAGTAACACATGATTTGATTAAATTTTATGTTTAAGGTTTAAAAGTGGTTATTGGTTTGAGTCTAGGTAAGTTTAGGTATTTCTGGGGTGTGTCTAAAGGTATTTTATTACGAAACGTAAGCCTTTTACGTGACCAATAAAAATAAAACACGCAAAGTCAATAATTATCTTCTTAATAATTATATAACACTTGATTGACGTAAACCTTAATTTATTTGGTGACCGTTTACGTTGAATGATTGTTTCTAGTCTACGCTATTTAGCTTAAAAGTTAAATTAAAAGTAAACGCGTATCGAACTAAAATAAACAGTGAAGAATAATAGAGTCGTAAAATGACCTGAAATTGAGAAATGTTACAATTCACACCCCTAGTTTCATGTTTGTTCAGATGTACAAAAGTATGATAGTAATAATTGAATGCATATCTTAAACTGCATGTAATGGTGACCGCTCAATTGACCGCAGTCATCTCCCACTTTAATATACCCCACTTAAACACACGTATACTCATGGTTTTAAAAGACACGCCATGACGCCGTTAAGGTCTCGTTAAGGTGCGAGGCGTGACTTACACGCTACGCAATAAATCAAGGCGTAGGCTTACTGCGTGACGTGAAATGAGAAGTTGAAAAACGTGACAAGGCACGATAAGGAGTGATGCGTGAAAGCTTTTTTTTTAATTCAATTTCGATAAAAATAGTTTTTTATATAGATTTGAAAAAGATTAATGCAAAGATAGTTTCTTAACTTTATTCTTTATGTATGACACTTTTTGTAAACTTAATATATTTGAAATATGATAAAAAATTAAAAATACATAAATTTATAAATATTTTCATATTTTGTGCCGCTTTACGTCACGCCTTAAAAAACGTCATGACTCGTCATGGCTCATAAGGCGCGACTTTGCCAAGCCGCAACACCACGCCTCACGCTATTTATAACCTTGAGCATACCCAACAATAAGTTGAACCAGACAAAAAAAAAATACCCAACTTAAATACAATTAAACACACACTCAAAATAAAAGAGAAAAGGACTCGATCGAGTATGCAACTAAGTTGGGGTTGTTTTCCATGAGGGACACATTCGAGTGGTAGTCTCATAATGGAGAGACGTGTCCTAGGTGGCGACCGCCGACAAGTTCGACCACCCATTGCCCCGGTCTTACTGTTTGTGAAATTAAAAAAAAATTTGTGTACAAATGTGAATTATTGCATAGAATGTACTACTGCCTGCATATAGTGCTGATATGATTGATAGAACACAATAACACTCTCGTACGTGCTATTTATAAGGTACAACTCTTGTACTTTTTCTTGATATGTTTTCTTCTTCCAAATTCCATCATCATCGACGAATTATCATTAGTTCATTACTTATTTTCATCCCAAAAGGCATACGAGTATACTAAGTCATTATTTTGGAACAGTTGTAACGTTTTATTAAACAACGATCCATATTTAAGTAGTACGCGTCGTCTCTTTAAATAACACATAACGAATTTGTACAATGTGCGTTGTACACTCGACAATCTCTATCGATGTTATTTTGATCTTTCAGAAACCATGTACAATTAACAAAAAATCATACATTTTTTTTTATATCATTTAACCAAGCCACTAAACAGCCGTACATAGTACGAGATTGAGTATTGTTGTTGTTATAGTACTAAGCAGCCGTAGCCGTTTCTTCTTTGCGTGACGGGCTTCGCCAGAAACCCGTCTCAGCAAATTTCTCCCACATTTCATTCTCCAATGCCACCACATCTTTATCCACCTCGGGCGACATAAACCTCTCGGCCGCCGCCAACACCGCCGGATTCATCGATAACTCGTCCTCAAATCCACCATTATTCTTATGCACCGCCAACCTTCTCCTCCTCCTCCTACTCATCGCATTCCGGCACAACCCTGCCGGAACTTTATACATAGTCAACACCATAAAGTCGACCACGGCACAAGGGAAACAGCAACACACGGCAGCCATCTCCGCCGTGGTACCACCGACCACCTCCGCCATACGGTTGCCTCTACATGATGGGTGGTTTTGCAGCAGCTGGCGACGCTCTTCTAGTGACCTACGGAGAACAATCTGGGGTTTTTTCATTTTGGTCATTTTTAGTGACGGTTTTTGGGTCGTCGCCATGATTCTTTTTATTTTTTTAAATTTTATTGTAACGACAACCGGTTAAAATGTGGAAGGTTAATGGGTGTTTTAAAGGGTGTTTAATGGATGTGATGAAATGGTAATTTGTTAACAGCTGGAAGGTTAAAGATTGTTTTTCGGTGGTTATTCATGACACACTTAGCGACGGTAATTTTGTGTTTTGTGAGTGTTTGTAGGAAAGAAACAGTCACTGAATGTGAGTGGATGTCGGAGATTGTGTGGATGGATATAGTGACTGAAATTTTGGGCCTGAGTTAGCAAATTTGATCTATTATTTTATTTCCACTCTTTTGGGCTTTGGCCCAACATACATAAAATGTTACTTCGTAGTTTGTTGTACACTTGTACAAACGAGGTTTGAAAACCCGCGCTTTATTGCGGGGTGTTTGTGTACTGTGTCGTTTTACGGTTATTAAGACGAGCTTAGTTAATCTTTAATGGGCCAAATAAAAATATGTTAAAGCTCATTTAAAAAAGAAATAGCTCAAGCTATAGCCCAGGCGCGAGCCCAAGCTGCGAGCTCAAGCCCAAGCCACAGCGAGCCCAAGCCCAGGTGCTTAGCCCAGGCGTGAGCCCAATGAGGCCCAAAAGCGCCTGCTAAATGTATAGTTATATTATATAATTTGTTGCATGATTTTGAATTTAAAAACTTAGTTAAGTTTTGTTAATTCCTGCTACTAAGTCATTGAAATATTTAGCATATTCTATTTACAAATTTACAATATTTAGATTGAAGGCAAGCCTGTTATAGTAACTATATATCCGAATATCCGATTCAATGAATGGAAGTTAATCGAAATCCGGCTCACCTTTTAGGTGTTTTTGTTGTGGGTGTAACGGGGCGTTTTTTGTTGTTGTTGTTGTTGTTTTTCTAGGTGTTGTCGTTGTTTGGTTCTATCTTAAAGCTTATTGCTAGTTTTACCTAATAGTGTATCGGAGTTTTAGCCTAAATGGCTATAGCCCATATACTCACAAAAGGCCTAAAAACAAGCCTAACGAGGCTAAGGCTCAACACAGGTTGCATGGGAAACAACTTCCCAAGCCAAGCATCAACTAAACCAATCCTGTCAAACATGCTCAGGCCACGGTTAGGCTAGGATCTTATCTGGAGAGACCCTTACAACGGACAACAAGTGTCACTACCTCATTCGACTATGGGGTAGTGTTGCGAGCATTGCGCCGAGTGCACACAGACGTTAATGAAGCAACCCATGAACACCACAAAGCCAAAGATAACACACCACGTATCATTCTTGTCCCCTCCTTTGGATCTCTACCATGTGGACCATCCTCAACCATATGATCGCATTCAGGGGTTGCACAAAACCGTAAGTGCATCTCTATAAATAGAAGTCAATTTCCTTGAAATAGTCCGGGCAACAACATACTTAATTTTCTCCATGAAAATAGACACAACACTCTAGTCGTCATCGTGAGTGTTACTTCAACTCGTGACTCTAGTCACACTTTGAGATCCTTACCGAACGTGGAAAATCAAACAATCGACTATCTTCAACCCTTAAATCCATACAATACATTAACATTACCTAAAAAATCACCGTTAAAACAAAGATGTTTATATAGTTAGTTGCTTGGTATCTTAGTTTGATGGTTTTATGTATGTTTCTTAACGGATGTCAGTAGCATCGAATTAATTTAATGATGTTGCAAAACAAAAAATATGTTCGAGAAGAATCAAGATTCTTTAAAGTTCATATGAACATGACTGGTAAAGTTCTCTCACAATAAAAAAGAAAACCATGTCCCTTTTATGTTTATGAGACAACTTTACCGATCATGTTCATATAAATTTTAGCGGATCTCAATCATTTGGATAATACTTAGTTTTGAAACAAATATTTTGCAACATATTAGGGGTTTGTCACGGGCATGTGCTTTTTATTTGGTCGGCACCGGCTATATCACTCACTGGTGTTCTTTTGTCACAGAAAGCGATTGTACTCTTTAATTCCAAAAATCTACTGTTATTCTACCAAATTCTGTTTTTATCACTTGTTAGATACAACATATCCATATACGTGTCACATTTCAGCTCAATGTATATAGATTATCATATATTTATACTATGAGTTATAACAATTTATGTAGAATTTTGGTGACATATTAACATGAAAAATTAATGTTGCAACATATAAAAAAGTTATCTTTGTCGTTTTGCACGAAAACATGAGGCGTCACCAGCTCAGACTAGCATATGCTTTAAAGTTGAGAAGTTTATTTTACTCAACACTAACGCTGCTGTATCAGTCATAGTGAAAAAAACTTGTCGGCCGGATATATTATAGCGTTACCATCACTTTCACTTTTTTTACTCTTTTAACCCTCCTCACTCTCGACAATTCACTCTTATCAGTCACCGAAACCTCACCGAACAAACTATTTTTTATTAAAAACTAAGCTTTTATTATTCATAAATTAAAAACATTATATTAAAAATAAAAAACAACATAAATTAAACATTGCGAGAAACGCGTTCGATTAAATTCGGTTTTGAGCTTTGAGATGCGTTTTGACGATTTGATGTACCTGTTAATTTCTATGCCTCCTGTTCATCGGATCTGGTAATGAGTAGGTTCAATGCGGTATTGATGTAGCTTCCTTGGATACCAAATGGGACATAGATCCGCCTTCTTACTTCTTGTATAATCATAAAAGTAATGATGATGCATGTATGCATAATATTCACTACTTTCTCTTTGATATACGCCCGTGCGGGAGTGACTAATATAGCTCATATAGATAACTATAGAGCACCAATGCCCGTATTCCATGGTGAGGGATGATCCATCATTCATCGGCCAAATTTGTAACCGACTTAACAAATGTCACCCATTCCGGATATATCCCGTCACAAAGATAATATCCCCGAGGGTGAGTTACGTCGTTGGCCAAAAACGGAATCTCTAGTGATATTCCTACTTTGAGATCGCTGAGTAAAGGGGATCGGTGAATAACCGTTGTTCGACCCAACAACACCAATTTACAATATTGCGCTTTGTGTGCGATTGGACAAACAAACCACTCTCAATCTGTACAATCAAGACTTCCTAGCATTCCCGGCAACCCGTGTTTTTCTTTGTGGCGCGCGTATAGCTTTTCAACACCAGAGAAAGTGGGATTTTCACAAACTCATTTTCCAAAAACTCCATAACATAAACAGTACTAAAACAAAAGGTTCAAGATATTAGACGACAGTGGCGTGGCCCATTTGCAAGTATTCTTCAAGGGCGTCATAAACGGTGCCGTATGCCAATTGACGAATCGCTGAGGGGCACTTCAACAACGGGGAAATTCCTAGTCTTCCAGTACAATCTTGTTTCTCACGAAAGTATGCACAATGAATAGTTACTATCTCAACTAACTTTGGATAGCTTCGACTCATTCAGCAACCTCTCCTCGAAATTGGTGCTCGGAAACAATCGATTGTTACTAAAATAGTCTGCTACTAAAATGATCATGAGCACCATAATGATCACGATTTATGTTGGTTCTTTTTTGCCGTTTTGGTTGTGGTAAACAAACAAAAAACGACAATACTCTGCTAAAAAAATTCAAGCCATGTCAGATTTTTTTCTTATTCCGCATGCAAATTTTCAACATCTGGGAGCATTATTGGTTTGTTATTCGTATCCATAATATGTTTTGTTTGATGTTGTGAGATAAAGTTGAAAGTCGAGAAAAGAAAAAGGATTAAAGAGTATATTATTTGAAGTTGTGTTTAAAACTTTTGAACTTCAAAGGGTATTTATAGTTAAATAAAATGACAGTGGAGGTTACACGTAAGCACGGGAAAGGAAAACGAAATGGTAAGCCTAGACACATTGATGTTAGTTCCGGGTTTGACTAGAGCTCAACAAAGCTATTTTTATATCGTGCTGTTGGCTAACCGTAAATGTATAATGAAGAGGCTTCTACATCGCAACCAAAAGGAAATAAGAAAGGATCTTTCACAACCTAAGTCAAATTTAATGGAAAGTGCCTCTACATCACAACCTAAAGAAAGAGTAAGGAAGCATCTTTTGCAGTGAATCTTTTCTACTCTTGAGAAGATAATGGAATCCTATGGATTTGACATGATTGATGAAACAAATGATAATTCGGAAGAGAGTGTGTGAGGTTTTCCACTACAAGAAGAACCCCATAAAGACAGGTATTTGGTCGGGGTATAAGAAATCTGGAATTCTCCAAAAAGAATCGAGTTTTACTATCCCAGAAAACTAAGTTCACTATTATTGATATGATAGATATGAGAGTTTGATGGCATGGGTCAGGCGGTCGAGGGATGGGAGCATGAGAATTCCTACAACGATAATGGTAGATGGGTTTCGTATGGTTATAAGCATTTTTTTTAGAACGATAATTTTTTCACTATCTCACAATATACTATCCACATGGTACCTCCTGCGATGCTAGAAACACCACACCGTCTAGTGATGGAGAGGAGACTCAACATTCCCAAGGGAAACCCATAGCGTTGGCCAACTTGAGCTAGCCCTTTGGGTTTTATGGTTATTACATTTCTTGTGGAGTAAATTATTTTGCTTCATAGGTTGTGTCATATTTGCATATATGGTAGTTGTTTATTGTGATCGCCATGTCATGGTATGTTTGTTTGGTTTAAGCACCAAAGTTGCGTTCATTCATGTCTCCTGGTAAACTGGTAGTGATGTAGGACTTCGTCCTACATCATTTGTACTTCCACAGTTTTTTTGGTCTAATATAGATTAGCAAGGAAAAACACCCTTTAACCTAAAAAATAAATTGATATTGGGGAAATTGTTATAAAAATATATAATATAAAATATATAGATAATATATATATAATATATATATATATAGTATATATATTATATATATATATGCTATATATATATAACAATCCGTTTTAGTTGGCCTCACCAGATATCACATTGCCCAATGGAACTCAGATCCACCTTTGTAACCATTTCCTCCCTCTTCACATGTGAGATTCGTAGAGCTATTAATGGGGTACCGTGAGTACATTTAATATTTTGCTTCATAGAAGTAGTGTTCATATTTATGCATATAGCTAGATTTTAATGGAGAGTTTGCCATGTCAATCTTAATGATTTGTTTGGCTTTAAGCATGTACATTCCGTATTTTCAGGTCATTACGGACGTCATCATTTATACAAAGTTTTTTTTTCTCGGTACCGTATTACTTTAATTCAATATTATATATTAAATCGCGTAACTAAAAATCAACAATTAGCGTAACGGAATACCAAACAATTAAGTTTACGTCAAGGGAATCATTTTATTATCATTACTAAAAGTAATAATTTACCGTTATGTATGTTTTATTTTTTTAATTGGTTACGTAAATCGTTTACGTTTCGCGATAATTACGTTTACGCATACCCGAACCAACAAAATTACATCTAAACGGCTTCAACAAATACTTATGTTTATAAACAAATTCTCAAAGTTTTTTTATAAAACTTTACGCTATACCTACATCACTTGAGCCAGAATTTACCATGAAATAAATAAACCAAAACATACACTTTACAAAATAATACAATATAGTTTATAGTTAACCAACATTATACTAGGCAAATAATAATTACAATTTTGCAAATAATGATATTAGCAAGTCAAATTCATTCCCCTATAGTTACATGTGATGATTTTTATTTTTATGGAACCACCAAGTCATGTAAAACCAAAAGACTTTCACAAATTTAGTCCAAAGACTCCTATAAATTCTCTCATTGTGTATTCGTTGACTAGTCTTAAACTATAAAAGGCTTGCACTAGTAAGTAAACTCACACACTCTTTATTTGCAAAGAAAAACTTTACCAGATACTCCTTTTGTCCTCTCTAAACCACGACCGAACAGTCAAACCATCACAAATCCATACAAAATTTTATTTACCAGACACTTACTCATATTCCTACAACATATCTGAAAGTACCAACCAAGAAAGCATTAAGGCTTTGGTTAAGCCTTTATAAGAGTTAATGCAAAGAAAAAGGAAAATTAGGGTTTACCTGGAAATTAGGCTTTTCAAGTGTTTAGGCCAAGCTAGGGTTTTGTAATCTAAACAAGGGCTTAGATTGTTTTGACATCATTATACATCACCATAAGGTATATCTAAACCCATTAGGTCCCTTTACTGTTATCATTTTAGTGTGTTATTATCTGTTTCTATTTAAGTCAATATCACCATTTAGAGATAACTATTATACATGTAAAACATTTTTCTACTTTGTGAAGTCATAGGTTATTGAACAATTTTTACATATTTATGAGGTTTGATAATATCATAGAATAATGGATATAAACAGAATTGTAACAGTGGGGTTAAGTGGAAACATGTATATGTATATAACTTGTAATTTAAAGTATACTTAACGAGTTTAAGGTTTTAGAGCCCGTTAAGGACTTTATACTGTTAGAAAATTTTAGTGGAAAATGTGTATTTTTCACTAACTTTGACATAAGATAATTATTAGAAATAATATTATTAAAACGTAAGAGCCAATGTCCGAGCCAGTATAGAGTCCAAAACAGAGATTAGTGTGACTGAGGATATCGAGTCTCAAAGAAGAAAGTTGGAATGGAGTAAGAATGGTTAATGTCAGTTTCCAAGCTCGTTTGGTAACTGCAAATAAATGTGCCTTAAATTGACAATTGAATTGGCTTTTATTAATATGTATACAAAGGTTTATAACTGATAAATTAACTGGTCATAAATTGACAATTTAATTGGCGGATTATTATTTGATGACTCAGAAGGTTGATAAAGAAATATTATGAAGCATAGTAAAGGCAATAATTGAACATGATTACATGATTGAGCACAATTACACAAATGCATATTAAATGTGTATATATAATATGGCAATCTCAACTAATCCCCAGTAGACAACAAGAAAAAACAACACAAGAGAGAAAATCTTCATTAACACGTTTTCCAACACATCATGTCGATCAGAAGTACTCTGTTTATTTCGAGATATACAGGCAATTAAATGACAGGTCCCGGCTTGTACAACTGCTTTGAACGTTACTCCACCTGGGAAACCAGGACTGCGAATCTGTTTAATGAAGCGTGTCTAACACGTGCCTCGTTCATGAACTTGTTACTGTTTTCTTATTTCTCGTTCATGTGAAGTGTCTGGTCTTCGCTTCTACCACTAATTCGTAAATAGTTTTTCTTTATCTTGTTTATTTTCTGATTATTATTTATAATTGAAATCTGATTTATTTTAATTAAAAGAGTACATGTTCCCTACAAACATTGCGGAAGCTCATGGACACAATATTGAGATTTTTTCTTAGGACTCGTATATAATTAAGGACAAGATATAAATAAAGTTCTTGGAAATAACTTTGTGGTAAAATATTAAGTTAAAAGGTAAGATAAAACAAGTTATAAAAATGGATAGTTATAAAGTATTATAAAGGGTGTTGTTTTGGTTCGAAGCCTTGGTAACAGCACCTTCCATGTTTTAAAAAGAGATTACGCCTCATGACGATTCAAAATTGATAAACACTCGAAAAACCAAATTTATAACTAAAAAGATACGACGAATTTCAAGTTTAAACGTTAAATATATACTTTATAAAAACTCTTTTTAATCAAGTTACTATTCACCACAAAAACTTATACTTTTAAAACATCTATAAATCGATAAAACTTTTAAATATGAAGACGTGCTCAAAAGAATCGCTAAAAACGAAGTTAAAACGAATAAGTTACGACATTTACGAGATTTACGATAACTAAATCTATAAAAAATAAAATATAAACTGTTATGAACTATAAAAAGTCACACTATTCATAAGAAAACTCAGATTTTGAAATGGTTTATAAATTATATAACTCGTCTTAATACGAAGGCATGAAACGTAAGAACGGAAAGAACGGATCTTAAAACTAGGAAAGTTACGCCCGTTTTTACTAAAGGTAAGACAACTTATAAAACGTTTTTACTTTATAACTATAAATTCACTAAACGATTAGATGTGGATGTAGCTATATAGAATTATATGTGGTATTAGTTAATCAAAGTACTATATTACTAGGAAGTTTTCATAATAGGCCTCTTCGGTGTGTAACGACGAGTTTTTGGAAATTTTTTCTTTTTTACGATTTAAAGTAGTCCTAGCTCCTCATGACGTCACTAACATGGACCTCATTAATTATGATAGCCCGAACTATTAGTATGATATTAGTATATATAAATATGTATATTACTGTGCTCTATACTTAAACGACCAATATTTAATTAGTGTTGCATTCGTATTTCCTGTCGTGAGAAGCATTTGCTATTGTGAATACTTGTTGTATTCCCATTCACTCCGAGTGAGTTCATAGCCCCACTTTCTATCTACGTTGTTTTACAAACTCTACGGGGTGAAAATTATCATGCTTTGATCTTACTACGGACACAAGTTTTTTAAAAAACTGTACGTATCACATATTAATTGATCTAGCCTGAATTATTATATGCCTAAAGTTATCCAAGTGCCATCCTAATCCATAATATCATGAACGTCAATTGCTATGTATATGAAGCGCTAGTGATGTGGATAAATCTATTCTTGACGAACAATCCCCACCTGGTACTTTATGGTCACAAATTGATCATCTGTGCATTTAACAATTAAGATGAACTGTAGCTTGTTTTGGCAGACAAAAAAGAGCAATAAAATAACTCTACTATTCGGCGGCAGACGAGACAGTTAAGGCTTCGGTGGTCATGAGCTTAGCGCAATAATACATTGTTTTGGACTACTGAAGTTTTTCCAATATTCACCATTACTTCAATCTTGTGGTCCACTTCTTTATTGATAAACCTATGATTTCACTCAACGTTTGTGTTGTAACTTTAGCATAGATTTAATTCAGGTCCTAAGGTATAAGGCTTGGATAGGAAGCCCATGAGATTATAAGCTTGGATGGGAGCCGTGATGGATATCAATGAAGATGGATTCTGTGTTTATTTAAATTCAATGCAACTTTTATCAATAAAAACTTAGGTCACCTTTTGGTAGTATTAAGCTTTTGTTTAATTAAAAATGTATGTGGAAATGTTTATGACTTTTAAAACATATGGGACTTAATGTATGAACTCTGATATTTTGCTATGGCATCGAATGAAATCTTATCTTAAAACGTCAATTTAAGGTCGTTTCCTATATCTTGATTGTTGTACTTTGACGTAGTACCCCATTGTTACCATTCCGCTGCATACCAGAATTTGAGGGTGTTACAAAGCACCAATGGTGCGTTCATGTTCTTCCTGGTAACGGGTTGTGATATAGGACCTCATCTACATCCTTTGTACTTCAACGCTTTTTTGGTGTAATATATTTTACCGGGAAAACCCTTTACCAAAAAAATAAAATGATAGTGAGAATTTTTTTTATATATATAACTATTCGTTGTTGGTGGCCCCACCAAAATTCACATTGCCCCAAATGGAACTCAGTCACCTCCGTGACCATTTTCCCCCTTCGTCACATGTGAGCTTGGTAGCTATTAATGGGGTGGTGCCTGAGGATTTGCCTCACTGGACAAATCATGAGCCTCTCAGCATTGCAATAAAAGCAACTTAACGATAGATGTGTATAATGTAAAATATAACCATTTATCGGGTTTATCGGGTCACATTTTTTAGGTCTTGGTATTCTTGATTTAAGGTGTTGATGTGTGTTTTTACAAGCTTTAAATTTATAATAACTAGAAATACCGATTTTGACTAAAAACACAACACGGGCAAGTATACCCTTTCGTATGTAATATAGTATTAGGTAAGTACAGGTCCTTCTACGGGATTTATAGCAATTCACAGATTGTTTATCAAGTAACAAAGCTAATTGATTGTCACGGGTCAAATAGCCTAAACGTGCGTATAAAGCAAGCAAGAAACAAAACATGATCCACATAATAGATAGAGATAGAGCAAGATTTTGTATAAACAAATCATACAAGTCATATATGATGGGTAATCATAATAACAAGCATATCTACCAATGATAACATAAAATCCTTTCGGACTTTATGTTGATCCCAAACCCAGATCGATTCCTTAGGTTGTCTAAGGTTAAATTACCTTGGATAAATCTAAAATAACTTGTTGTAGAAACTTTGTATGTAT
>BQNB010015295.1:11290-72062 GCA_026074375.1 Tanacetum coccineum | reverse complement strand
AATCGAAGAATCACTTAATGCGACATTCGATGAAACTCCTCCACCCTCTAAGACATCACCTTTGGTGTATGATGACTTAGATGAAATAGAAGCAATTAAGGTTACCAAAAAGAAAAACTTAGAAAATAACATTGAGGATGAAACTTTAGATATTGACAAAATAGTGTATATTAAGGAATCTAGGAACCATCCATTAGAAAATGTCATATGAAACCTTAACCAAAGAACTCTTAGGTCACAAGCCCAAAACCAAAGTAACTTCTTTTGTTTTATATCAACTATAGAACCTAAGAATGTGAATGAAGCCTTAACGGATGAAAGTTGGATAATCGCTATGCAAGAAGAATTAAATCAATTCATTACAAACGATGTTTGGGAGTTAGTTCCACAACCTATGAATATAACAATCATAGGAACTAAGTGGGTGTTTAGAAATAAGTTAGACGAGAATGGTGTTGTTTCTCAAAATAAGGCTAGGCTAATTACTCAAGGCAATAATCAACAAGAGGGCATCGATTATGATGAAACTTATGCCCCAGTTGCTAGACTTGAGTCTATTAGAATACTATTAGCTTATGCTTGTGCTTTAGATTTTAAGCTATTCCAAATGGATGTAAAAAGTGCATTCCTGAACAGTTTTATCAATGAGGAGGTATACATGGCACAACCTTCAGGATTCATTGACTTCGAAAAACCGAATCATGTTTATAAACTAAAGAAAGCTTTATATGGTCTTAAACAAGCACCTAAATCTTGGTATGATAGATTAAAAGCATTTCTTATTAAACATAAATACAAAATGAGAATGGTAGATAACACGCTTTTTACTAAGAAGAAAAGTTCAAATCTCATCATCATTCAAATATATGTCGACGACATTATATTCGGTTCGACTTGTCAAGACATGTGTGATGAATTTTCCAAAATCATGCATGACGAGTTCGAGATGAGCATGATGGGTGAACTTAACTTCTTCCTTGGATTACAAATAAAACAAATGGAAGACAATATCTTCTTTAATCAATCTAAATATATTAAAGAAATGCTTAAGAAATTTGGCTTAGAAGATTCTAAACCAATGAAAACTCCCATGTCCTCGGATACTAATCTCACAAAAGATGAAGAGTGTGAGTCGATAGATAGTACCAAGTATCGAGGCATGATAGGTAGTTTACTCTACCTAACTGCAAGTAGGCCCGATATCATGTTTAGTGTCTGCCTTTGTGCACGCTTCCAAGAGGCTCTCAAAACCTCTCATCTTGAAGCGGTTAAGCGTATCTTCCAATACATTAAAGGCACTACGCACTTAGGATTATGGTATCCTAAGGGGATCGGCATAGAAACCGTAGTATATGCCGACTCTGATCATGCGGGAGATTATGTGGACAGAAAGAGCACTAGCGGTATTTGCACGTTCGTGGGATGTTGTTTGGCATCTTGGTTCTCGAAGAAACAAACCGCTCTTGCTATATCCACTACCGAAGCCGAATACGTAAGCGTCGGAGAGGCATATCAACAAGCACTATGGATGAAACAAGCTCTTATCGACTACGACATTCGAATCGATGATGTCCCGATCATGTGCGACAATAAAGGCACGATTGACCTTAGCAAAAACCCGGTGCAACACTCTCGAACCAAACACATTGAAATTCGTCACCACTTTCTTCGTGATAATGTCCAGAAAGGACATATCTCTATCGAAAAAGTGTCGTCCGTCGACAATATCGCCGACATTCTCACTAAACCCCTTAAACGTGAATTGTTTAACTATCTACGTCTTGGTTTAGGAATGATGGAACACATTCCATAAATCGTCTCTCTTTTCTTCTGTCTCGATTCTAGTCCGTGTTCCACTATGTGTCATGACAACTTAAATACTTCGTCCGAAGTACTTTAAGCATTTTTAATTCGCAAAATGCAAATTAAAACGTCACTCCTTCTGTAAAAAATTTAGTCAAAAATCAAATCAAAAACCCTTTGCTAAGGGCGGCCCCCATATCTATGGCGGCTCCCTGATTAAATCAGGCGGCCCCCGTATCGATATGGGAGCACCACTAGACGAGACCAAAAGTCTGTCACCCTCATTTTTGTAAAACACAAAAACAAACACCCCATCTCTTCAGCCATTGACGAACCACGAACCCAAAACCACCAAAACCTTAAAATCAACCACTAAAACACAAATTGAAGATCAAATCAATACTATTAATCAATCCTAACACCATAAAGATCATCAATTGTAAGTCATTTTATTCATTTTCTTTCTAATTTGTGTCTAGGGTTCATGTTGAAGAAAAAATCAAAATTGGGGATTTTCATTTTTCTTGTGTTTGTATACAATTAGGACTACAATAACACAATATATAACTAATATGCTTCCCGTAGACATAGGATTTATAAGATTGAAGTGTGTTTGGCAAAAAAAAAATTCATACAAATTTTATTTCAAAATCACTCACGTTAGGAACATCATAACAATGCTTTTATGCATTGTTAATACATCCTAAAAACGTTTTTGCATACATGCATAATGATCTCATGAATAAAATTCGAGATACATAATTCATATTGTTAGGAATACGAAATTCCTAAGAAAGTGTCGGTCGCTTCTATAGATAACGGTCGTTAGCTCGTTAAGTAATTTTTGGAAACTTACATAGTTAGTTAGCAAAGGCCCATGGATTAATCCATGCAAGCCCAAGCCCACGTTCCTTGTAAGTATAAATACACCTCTCCATGCCTTGGAGAGGTGGTTGGTTGGTTGGTTGTATGTTTCATTTCACTTAATGCATTTCATGTTCTCTACTTTCTCTTACTAGAAAATACATCCTTCCTCCCACTTTCTCTCTCTAGTTCTTGGTTCATATATCAAAGATTACTTGTATTCTACAATTGGTATCAAGAGCCATGGATTGATTTGCTTAGTTTTTGTGTTTGAATTTTTGGTTCGTTTTTGCTTTCCGTACGTTTTTTTTCTTTCTTTTCTTTTGTTTTCAAAGCTTCTTTGTACACTAAAAGATCATTTACCTAGGTAAAGTTGATCTAGTATCTTTGGATATAGGTGTATTTGCTTTGGATCAAAGAAAATCTAATTTTTGTTCATCTTTTGTTTTCAAAAACCTTATAAAGTACAAATCTTGATTTTGAAATTTTCGGCTTAAAAACCAAAAAGTTGTCATTTTTAAGGTACCTATAGGTTTAAGAATACTAGTTGTACAAGAAATTTTGGGAAAAAACAATCAAAAAGGTGTCTTTTTGTGTTTTAAAAATTTTGAGTTTCGTCCGTGTGTTGCACGAATTCGCAGTTTCTAGCTCTATCCGAATTTGCAATTTTTGTTGTTCCCGAATTCGCAGATTTTTAGTGGTACCCGAATTTGCAGATTTTTAGTTCTATTCGAATTGGCAATCTTTGTTGTATCCGAATTCGCAGTCTGTGGTTCAATCCGAATTAGCAGTTTCTAGTTGTTTCCGAATTCGCAATTCTCTTAAGGACCCGAATTCGCAATTCTCTTAAGGACCCGAATTTGCAGCTTTCTTAAGGACACGAATTTGCAGCTTTCTTAAGGACACGAATTTGCAGCTTTCTTAAGGACACGAATTTGCAGTTTTCAGTAGAACCCGAATTCGCAATTGGCTTAATCAACCGAATTTGCAACATAAACTTAAAACTCAAATTGCTTAATCTACATTATACGGTTTATTTCTTTGACTTGTAAAATCCCGTGAAACACTCACTTGTTTTCCCGGTTTTGTCAAGAATTGTAAAATCCCGTGTAATTTCATAAATTAAAATACAAAAGTCAATACCCTCAAACACAATTACTTTCTATCACCGCTCGATTGATCAGTAATCTTTTTTATACCACTTTATCAATGACGACCCTTGCTGATAAGTCACTTCTCTCGGGTAGTGACAACAAACCACCGATGCTTGAAAAACACTTGTATGACTCATGGAAAAGCATATCTGACTGCTAACATACTTAGGTGAAACTACAAAATGCAAATATAGCTAGGAAGCTTAAAGAGGAATTTAGGAAATGGCACAGTAGATTCAAGTTTGGTTTCACAGGTAACGTGTGGTTTGATTTTCTTATTTTTTATATGCGCGAGTACGATATGTGTGTCTAACGGCGTTTAGTGTATAAAGTTTATTATAACGCATATACCTCTAATTGTAATATGCAGGAACACACATAGCAACATGGCAACAACAAGGAAGACGAGAGATCCAACAGGGATTTGGAAACCAATGATAGTTCTTTGCATGGTTTCAGGTTGCAAGACAGACACTAAGTCTATTAGTAAGGTGAGTTGATCTTAGAAGCTCTTTCCTGAAAGAAGCCAGTAGATTTGACGGGATTTGTTCTACTAATGGAAGTAGTTATACAGATGACATGATTTAGGTGGACATGAATGTATCATCATTTGTGTTACATAACCTTATGATCTCTTTTAATTATGCTACTGATCACAAAGATACCAATGCATTAAGTGCAAATTTATTTAATGTTCTTTGTATGAGGTTTATTTGTAACTTAAAACAGCATACACATTTCATTGCATCAAACACGAGTTCAAGAAGATAGCAAGCTTCAGAAAATGCAAAGACCTAAATTCTAAAAAACATAAGCGCAACTTTAACAAAAATACAGATAATTCACAAATCAATTAAGGAGGTAACGTCAGGATCTTTGTCATGATGCTTCTTAGGTGCTGATACGTTTTTTTAGAAGACGACCAATAATTTTAGAATGGTTGTTATTTTGACAAAATGAAGTGAACAGATAATCAGCTGTAAAATGAAGTGAACAGATAAACGAAAAGTTTTTTGATGCACCATGACTGTCTGTCTGGTGCAGTGTTGGAGGTGGTGGGCTCTACGGTGTGATACAGTGGTCCAGTCACCGGTTGTCATGGTGGTTATGGGTAAAGGCTGTTTTAGTGTTTGGGAGGAAAATGTTTGGGAGGAAAAGTCAACTAGTCATGGTAAAATGTTAGGCTCGATCTTTGATGCAACCGGTGCTTTAATGTTCAACAAGTTCATCTTTACTTTGGGTTTATGTGTTCTCCCCATGGGTGGTAAGCGTTTCACTAGAATGGACAACATCCGTTTCAAACATAGCAAGATTGACCGAATCCTTGTATCTAAACACTTCATAGACTTGTGGCTATACTCCTATGTCACCGCCCTAACGAGAGAATTCTCGAACCACACACCCTTACTACTATCAAACTCCATCACCGATTACGGGCCTACACCTTTTAAATTGTATAACTCTTAGATTTCACACATTGACTTTCGGCCTCTGGTGCTTTGTTGTTGGGCTCCATATACGGTCCCTTCTACTGTGCACGCTGCTGTTAGTTTCAAATCAAAACTCCAGCACCTCAAATCTTCCATCAATAAATGGCGATCAGATATTCAGGGTGTGGAGTCTGCTGCAACAGCTAAGGTTACCTGAAACATGTACGCCCTTGATAACAAAGCTGAAGAGGGTCCTCTTACACCCACTGATGCTACTGCCCGAATTGATATTGTCCGAGAACTCACTTCCCTGGAACGCACAAAGGTCATGGATCTTCGACAAAAAGCCAAGGTTAGATGGGCTGTCGATGGGGATGAGAATTCATATTTCTTCCATGGAATGCTAAACTCCAAATTAAATCATTCCAGGATCAATGGGCTAAACATTCTTGGGTCGTGGATCACAAATCCCGTTTTGATCAAGAACCACATATATCAGTTCTATGAGTCCAAATTCAAAGAGACCAGCAACCGTAGACCATCGTTCACTAGCAATCTTTTCAAGCACATTTCGGTAGAAGATTCTAATCTTCTTGACTGTACCATTACCCCTCAAGAGATCAAAGATGCAATTTGGGATTGTGGCGGGGATAAAGCGCCGGTCCGGATGTCTTTCCAAATTTTTTAAAAAGCATTGGGAGTTTCATTAAAGATGACATCAATGCTTAAGTTAAAGATTTGATAACACGCCTACATTCCCTAGGGGGAAAGTAACACTGTCCTTTATTACCCATATCCCCCAAAACGATGAACCACTACCACTGTTGTAGAATTTTGACCCTATTAGTCTCATCGGGTGTCAATACAAAATTAATCGCCAAGATCCTTGCCTAACCGGTCTTTCCCTTGTCCATTCCTTCGGTAATTGCGAGTGCAAAGGCTTATATAAAAGGGCGCCAATCAGTTGATGGTCCTCTTATTGTTGAGTGAAATCATCTCTGGGCGAAAAAATAAAGAAAACACCTCATGTTCCTCAAGGTCGACTTTGAAAAAGCTTTCGACTCATTGAATTGGTCATTCTTATTTTCCATTATGGAACAAATAGGTTTTACTCGCAAATGGAGAACTTGGATCTCCTCTTGTCTCAATCGGCTTTTGCATCGGTTCTCATAAATGGCTCTCCAACAAAGGAATTCAAAGTTAAAAAAGGTCTTAGACAAGGTGACCCCTCTCACCATTTCTCTTTTCATATGCAATTGAAGCCTCAATGTGCCGCTCCTAAACGCTTGTAACAACAACGCCTTCCATGGAGGTCAAAGTGGTAAGACAACATATACACGTTTCATCACCTTCAATTCGCGGATGAGCACTAGTTAAGGGTGAATGGTCAGGGTTAAATTCAATGAACCTATCTAGGATCTAACTTGCTTCAAACCTCGCTTCCAGTCTCAAAATTATCTTCCACAAGAGTAAGCTTTATGGTGTTGGCGTCACCACTTTGGAAGTTAATTCTCTTGCATCTATGATAGGCTGCCTTCCTTCTAAGTTCCTATGCACTTACTTGGGTCTCCCAATTGGGGGGAATATATCAAGGTGTGCCAATTGGAGCATTCTTGTTGACAAGTTCAATGAGAGGCTCTGTAATTAGAAAGCAATGTCCCTTTCTTTTTGGTGGAAGATTTACACTATCAAGTCCGTTCTCGGTATTCTTGGTGTCTATTATTTTTCCACCTAAAGCTCCTTACAAAATAATCAACAAGCGCTAAGGTATTAGAAGAAAATTTCTTTTGGGGTGGACTACGGATTAGAAAAAATTGCTTGGATTTGCTTGGCCAAGCAACCTCTCCTATATCAAATGGAGGTCTTGGCATTGGCACCCTCAAGTCTAGCAACCTTGCTATGCTTAGTAAATGGTGGTGGAGATTTCACACTGAAAATCATGCTTTTTGGTGTAAAATCATTCGTTCTATTCATGGTGTAGATGGCGGGCTAAATGATACATCCCTAATCAAATATAAATCGGGCCCATGGTATCGTATTACCAAGCTAAAAGATGAGCTCAGAAAGATTGGCATTGACTTACCTTCAATATTCAAGAAAAGATTGTGACGGTATGTAGTACTCGTTGGCTAGATAACTTGGCTAGGAGGATCGCCTCGCAAGACTCTTTTCCAATGATTATTTCGGTTAGATTCAAACCCAGTGCTTGGTTTGTAATCTTGTCCCAACCTTCCATCCGGCTTCCCCACGTGGTCTTCTGCTGCTACTTCTTATTCCGCCCCTACCCCTACACCCCCCGTTGGTCTGATCTTCAATTGGGCTTGGAGCAGGCCCATTTGGTCGAATTTGGAGCTATGTGAGCTTTCAGAATTGTGCAGTCTTGTGACCCATCTCCGCCCATCTGATAATGGTGATTCATGGGAATGTATTATCGATGATTCAAGATCTTTTTCTATCAAAAGGATGCGCTCCTTCATAAATCAAGTGTCTCCCACATTACAGGTACCCTCAAGTAGATGGAACATACTCCTTCCTTTAAAAGTCAATATCTTCATCTGGAGAACCACAAATAAGCGACTCCTCACAAGAGCTAATCTCGACTATAGAGAATGATTTGGATAGTGTTCGTTGTCTCTCATGTGTGATGAGGCAATGAAACCGAAGACCACATTTTTGTTATGATCCCATAGCTAAGGACACATGGAAATGCTTGCAGACTGTGGGAACTTCAAACATCACATTGTCTAATCTTCCTCGAAGGATTTAAACCTGCTAATATTGTCCCCATCCACTGCTTAGCATCCTCAGTTTCTTCGGACGTGGTTGTTTTTGAAAATCGTTTTAGCCCATCTAGGATCGTTTTTACAGATAAATTGAAACGAATTACGCAGCGAATAATATTCATTGACGATTCCTATTTACCCCAACCTATAAACATGGGCTACACCAACTACTATGGTGTACTAACTAACTAACTAACTAAATAAACAAAGCACACACAACTTTGTAATCAGACTCACATTGGAAGAATCTGTGTTTTCTATGGATGGCTTGATTATTAATTTCTACGACATAGGATCTCCATTATATGACTAGAGTATTTCCTAGGTTTACAAGAATCCTAATTAACATAGAAGTCCTACCTTTTGCACTTTAGTCCCTCCATACTTTGAAGACTTCTTTAATTGCGACTTGATCCTTCTTATTTGATTCTTGTTTGATTCTTGTTTCATTCTTGTATTAACTTATTGGTCTCATCAAATCATTATACAGAATGTATAATGCCCAACAATCTTCCCCTATTGATGAAGACAAAACAAACAAAGTCTGGTACGAACTTCCCCAAAAAATAGAGAATTGAGATGTAATCATCTCCCTGCATGAAACAAAAATCTTACATTGTAAGATAGCTTGTTCACATCTCTGCTGTTTTGTTACTGCTGTTGTTGATATTATAATCAATCAGTCATCACTCACACCTTCACGTGAAGAATAATAACATCGAGCTCTTCTTTAGCCTTAAAATTCACCGGACTTCCTTCTTTACCCACTTCTGACGCACCTCAAACATAACATCAATTAAAATCCCATGGCCCAATAGAAATAAAGCCCAATCATAGGCAATTATAACCCTCGATGAACACCAAACAACAACTGTATATGTTGAGCAGCGGCACAAAACCCCACCCTTGTTTTTAAAGCAATATTAACATAAAATAATGTAGCAACGCTTAAGATTGTCACAAAACTGTCACTAATCTCATGTCTCCTTCCTCCCATTCCAAATAGTGACACTTTATCTGTTGCTATACTATCACAAATTCGTCGCTAATAAGTTGCTCCTTCCTCCCATATCCTTTTGTGACGCTTATTCTGTCACTAATTTCATTGCTAACTTGTTGCTATTCGAGCAGTACTTACAATTTACCCCAAACAGTACTTACTAATGATCATGAAGCAATCACCAAGATTACATCGAGCAGCTTCAAAACCCTCATCGATCCATGTATGATTATGTGGACAACAACATTAAAATGAATCCAAATATTCTTCACACAGAATATTTACTCACAATCAATCACGAATGTCAAAACTTGCTATTCTGCAGCCAATTCGTCATAGCATAACTTTTTATCAAAGACTTATCTTGACGATCGCTCCGGTCAAATTGTAGATATATGAGCAAAGAACCTTCAGTCCAAATTTCGCGACGATCCAACGGTTAACGAACAATTTTTCATCGTTTTACCACAGCTGCCCAGAAAAAGACGAACATAAAAACCATATACGAATTAACTGTATCTTCTATCATTCATCGACCATAAAACTTGAATCCTAATATCAGAGCCACCCGCTCTGATACCACATGTAGAAAAGTCGTTTAGCCCATCTAGGATCCGGTTTACAGAAAATATTGAACACGCAGCGGAATAATATTCATATGACGATTCCATTTACCCCACCTATAACGATGGGGCTACACCAACTACTATGGGTGTACTAACTAACTAACTAACTAACTATATACAAAGCACACACACTTTGTAATCAGAGCTACTCATTGGAGAAGTCTTGTTTTCTAAGAGGTGAGATTGCTAATTAATTCAACGACCTAGGATCTCTTTAATATACTAGAGATTCCTAGGTTTAGAAGAATCCTAATTTAACATAGAAGTCCTACCTATATGCACTTTAGTCCCTCCATACTTGAAGACTTCATTAATTGCTACTTGATCCTTCTTATTGCTTCATGTTTGATTTGATTCTTGGTTCATTCTTGTAAGTACTTATTGTCTCATCAAAAATCCAATATACAGGAATGTATAATTCCCAACAGTTGTTCAAACAACTCATTGGCTTCTTTGGAGGTTCCGGAATAATACGACTTTTGCTACAAAAAGACCCAACAAGCAGCTTATCATTGATGATGTAAAGCTCTCGTCATTCACTTGGATCTCTAGTAGACAAAAAAAGGTTTCTATCAAGTGGATATGTGACCCTTGTAACGCTATACCACGCTGTTTGTAACGCTTTCAAGCTTCTTGCTAGTTTGTTCATATATATCTTTTTCCGTCAAAAAAAAGTTGTTACCAAAAAAAACGATTCAAAACAAGAATCTTACCCACCTATGAAAAAATTGTAAGAAGTTGAATAATCAAATGGCTGAAACAAATCAATACCAGTCTCTACATACTTACATTAGCAGGTCGTACTCTATGAGGGTAATTCATCCTTTCTCGCTAGTCAATTACATTAGTGGGTTATTTGGCTAAGCATATAAGCACAAATTTTAGGCACTGTGCTTATTACTCCGTAGCTTATATCATCCCAACAAGTCATAATCCTTGTGAAACTATCTAATCACCTACGATGTATCTAATTAACTATCTAATCACCTATAATGTATCTAATAAACTATCTAATCACCTACGATGTATCTAATAGCTTTTTCAAATACATTAAGCTAATATATACACTACCCAAACTCATTCAACTTTTTAAGAATTTTCAAATAAGAAAAGATTGGTACCTCCTCGGCATTATGATTTGCGGTTGAAGTATATCGGTTTCCTTGACTATTGGTTATGTTCATATCACTTTCATCCTGTATAATATAAATAATATAAACACTAAATTTGGTTTAATGAATCGTCATCACATTATGCGATTTTTGAGACTCCTGCCATAAACATCAATTATCGTCCCAAAGGAATCCTTATTGTTAAACCGTTCCTAGATCAATATAGTAGGTAGGTGCATGTTGTTTAATCTATAATGTGCTTCATATTTTTTCATAAGAGTTTTTTCCCAATTGTCCCTATGTGTTTTATCGACAGTGGTCAATTAACTCGGGTGTTGTGGTCTCAAAATGTGTCCTTTTTGTATAATTCATGATCCTTACATCTGAATATTACCCACTAGGTAGCAAATCTAAAATCAAATATGCTACTCTATAACCAAACATCACATCACACAGCAAAAGAAGGGGAACACTTTAGTCAGGGTCTATGAGTAGCAAATAAAATAATTAAGAGACTATCTAACCAAACACTAAATGTCTATCAAGAAGGCGTATAAACCTAACTATCTCATCAAAATTTTAGCGGCTACATTCCACATATAACATAACAACTACATTCCAACGTACATAACAAAAGGTATCCACTATTCCTAAAAAATCTATGAAAATTCAATTTTCTGAAAAGAACATTAGTTGTTTGATTAAAAATACCTCAAGCAATTTGAAGATGAAGATAACAACCACAATGATTCCATTATAGCAACCACATCATCATACACCGTCTTATATTAAATACTAATATAAGCTATTTTGGATTTTCAGATACAGTCATGTCAGATTCAGATGAATCCACGGTTACATACACAGAGTTGTCTAGTCCGTTTGAGGGCTTATCAGACATTGGATCACCAGGAGTTGTTGGACCTGAGCACGAGGGACTGCCCTGGATGCTAGATGACTCGTATGTGCAGGTCGCCTTACAGGCCTCGCCATCACCAGACTACATACCTGGCCCCGAGGAGCCACAGTCACCACCCCTACCAGACTATGTCCCAGAGCCGGTATATCCCGAGTATATGCCGCAGGAGGATGAGATGTTTCCGGCTGAGGAGCAGCTACTGCCTACTGCTGCCTCACCCACTGCTCAGTCACCAGATTATGTTCAAGAGTCTGATCCTGAGGAGGATCTGGAGGAGGATGACGATGAGGACCCTGAGGAGGATCCTGCCGATTATCCTGCTGACGGAGGAGATGATGGAGATGATGAGGATGAGCCATCTGATGATGATGTGGATGAGGAGATTGATATTAAGGCTGATGACGAGGAGGAGGATGAGCACCCAGCTCCTGCTGACTCCACAGTTGTTGTTTTACTAGCTGCCGATCAGGCCCCATCTGCGGAGGAGACAGAGCCTTTCGAGACTGACGAGTATGCGGCCACACCACCACCACACCCTGCATATCGCGTTACAGCTAGGATTTCTATTCTAACTCCAGTACCTATACCAGTTTGGTCTGATGCAGAGGTTGCCAGACTTCTTGCTATATCTACTCCACCATCATCACCACTTTCCCCATGGTCATCACCACTTCTCCAGATACCTTCTCCACCACTACCCCCAATACTATCACCACCACTACCTCAGATTCCCTCACCACCACTACCAGTATCATCACCAGTACCTGTGTTATCTCCATCACCACCTGCTAGTCCTATTCGTCCATTGGGCTATTGAGCTGCTATGATCTGGCTGAGAGCCGAGGCCACATCTACTTCCTATTCACTACCATTACCACCACCCATCATACTCTCCCACACCATACCAGATGCACCATCATCAGGGACACCACTTTTGCATTTACTCTCTACTAACCGTAGAGAGGACAGACCCGAGGTTACCTTACCACCTCAAAAGAGGTTAGGTATCGCTCTTGGTCCTAGATACGAGATCGGAGAGAGCTCGTCTGCTGCTGCTGCTAGGCCGGCTGGAGGTCTTAGGGCAGACTATGGTTTTGTTGCCACCATGGATAGGGAGATCAGGTGTGATCTAGAGAGAGATGTTGGATATGGGATCATCGACTCTTGGGATGAGATAGTTGAGGCCATGCTGGGGACACCAATAGTTATCGATGTGGCAGAGTTTAGCCAAAGGATGACAGAGTTTGAGACTAGGGTTAGGCGAGACACAGACGAGGTTTATACGAGGTTGGATGATGAGCAGACTGTGCGACAGCTATTGGCTGGTCGGCTCAACATGTTGTTTAGGGATAGGCGTGCACATGCACGTACGGCTAGACTCATGGAGACTGAGGCTAGGATGTTTAGAGAGGCTTAGGGACGATCTATGGATGTGAGTGATCTTGCGCGTACATAGGTTATGTTGCTACGTACCACAGTGTTAGCTCAGCAGTCAGAGATTAGAGAGTTATAGTCAGTGGATCGTAGGAGAGAGACAGTGATTACAGAGATGCTAGCAGCGGACCACAAGAGGCAGGTACAACTCACTAAGGCACTAAAGCTAGTGAAAAGACTACAGACTCAGATGGCAGAGTTACATAGACAGCAGGGACCCGCTAAGGGTCCGGTACAGCCAAAGCTATCGAAGGAGGCTGGTAGCAGTTCCTAGATCCTGTTATGGCTAGTTATTTTGTACAGCCTACTAAGTATTACGGGTAACTCCTGGCTAGTATGGCTTTAGGTTGTATATATTCTTTTATCTTGTAACCTAATCGTTGTGATCATTTTGTACCTGAACCAATCATGTATGTTTTCCAATTATATATGGAAATGGTGTTATTATGTCATGTCTGTACCGAAAAATTATTTAATTATGAATGAATGTCCGATTTATGCTCACCACGTTAATTTTTAGTTTAGTTGTGCATTTCACTGTGTGATGTTATCTCATTTTACTTATGGGGTATATGTCATGTCATGGTTATGATTTTATAAAATCTAACGGGTATTATATTTTCTTGTGATTTAAAGAAAATGGCACCAAAGAGAAGGACCACGAGGTTAAACCCAGAAACAACACCGGCCGCAACAGCCGCCACCACTACCACATCTGTCACTAATGCCCAACTTCAGGCAATGATTAACCAAGGCGATACTGCCGCTTTGGCAGCACGTGATGCAAACACGAATGGTGTTAACAACCATAATTCAGGAACAGGTGCTAGGAGAAACGAGCAAGCCACTCGTGAGTGCACTTACCCAGACTTCATGAAGTTCCAACCTCTAAATTTCAAAGGCACAAAAGGAGTTGTCGAATTGACTCAATGGATTGAGAAAATGGAAACTGTGTTCTGCATAAGCAACTGTTCTCTAGAAAACCAAATCAAGTTCTCCACTTGTACTCTTTTGGGAAATGCTCTAACGTGGTGGAACTCCCACATTAGGACTGTTGGTAATGACATTGCTTATGCAATGACCTAGACTGAACAGAAGAAGAAAATGACTGACAAGTATTTCCCAAGGACCGAGATTAAGAAACTCGAAGTTGAACTGTGGGAATTGAAAGTGAAAGGTACCGATGTGATAGGGTACAACCAACGTTTTTAGGAACTGGCACTGCTGTATGGTAGAATGTTTCCTGAAGAATCTAAAAAGATTGAGAAATATGTCGGTGGCTTACCTAACATGATCCATGGAAGTGTAGTAGCATCCAAGCCTAAGACAATGCAAGAGGAAACTGAAATGACAATCGAAGTGATGGATAAGAGAATCCGCACTTTTGCTAACCGTCAGACAGAGAACAAGAGAAAGCAAGATAATAACCAACAACCACAACAACAACACCAAAACAAGAGGTAGAACACCAGCAGGGCTTATGCTGTAGGGACTGTTAAGAAGAAACAATATGGGGGATCTAAACCCCTATGCTCAAAATGCAATTATCACTACGATGGTCCGTGTGCTCCCAAATGCCAGAAATGCAAAAAAGTTGGTCATTTTGCTCGTGACTGTAGGAATACGGCAAGTGCCAACAATGCTAATAACCAGAAGGGCACTGGGTCAGGTCCGAAGCCTACTTGCTATAAGTGTGGAGTTCAGGGACATTTTAAGAGGGAATGTCCAAAGCTGAAAAACAACAACAACTGTGGTAACTAAGTTGGAGGTGGCAATGCTCCAGCCAAGGTGTATGCGGTAGGGCATGCAGGGAGAAACCCAGAATCCAACGTCGTGATAGGTACGTTCCTTCTAAACAACCGCTATGCTTCTATCTTATTTGATACTGGTGCTGATAGAAGTTTTGTATCCATTGCATTTAGCTCCCAAATTGATATCACACCAACTGCGTTAGATCACTATTATGACGTTGAACAAGCCGACGGGAGAATAATTAGGTTGAACACTATCCTTATGGGTTGTAAATTAAATATCTTAAACCACCCATTCAACATAGACTTAATGCCCGTAGAACTTGGTAGTTTTGACGCTATAATTGGTATGGATTGGTTGGTAAAGTACCAAGCAATCATTGCGTGTGCCGAGAAGATCGTTCGTATCCCTTGGGGAAATGAAACATTAATTGTTCACGATGACAGAAGCAACCAGGGACACGAGGCTCGTCTACACATTATCTCGTACACCAAAACACAAGAATACATGCTAAAAGGATGTCCAGTCTTTTTGGCAAACATTAATACAAAGGAGACGGAAGACAAATCACAAAAGAAGCAACTTGAGGACGTACCAATCGTCTGGGATTTTCCTGATGTATTTCCTAAAGACTTGCTGGGTCTTCCTCCGACTCGACAAGTGGAATTTTAAATCGATTTGATACCTGGTGCTGCACCCGTAGCTCGGGCGCCTTATCGATTGGCACCTTCTGAAATGAAAGAGTTGTCGGAGCAACTAAAAGAACTACTCCCTCCGTCCCATAATAAGTATAACAACCCACAATTTTCATAAATGTAAATATCCATCTATTAAGTTAGATGATGTACAATCTATCAGTTATATATGAACTCACCTTTTTTAGGGAAATTTTTCGCTTTATTACATTACATTACTTTGCCAATATCTCAATATGCAATATAAACCTGCATAACACAAGTTAACGGACTCCAGACAACATACATATGGCAATCCTATCTTCATAATGGTTAAGCAACCATCATAACAATGCAAGATCAATATTCACAATATCATTATTACAAAGTACATTACTCATATGAGGTATCAATTACAACATCATATCAAAAATGGGCTTTAAACCATTATCGAATGCCCTAAACCCTAACCTCATGGAAGGGTTAACTCCTAAAGTGAATGTACAAGCTGCTAAAGCATGTGTACAGGTAATATAACATCTCAATTGAAATATATAATCTCTTTAAATCAAAGTACAAGTCCTTAAAAGCTCAATGTATAAGTCATTAAGCTCAATCCATAAAATAGTCGTTTTACCTCCATTTTCATTCTCATCTCTTCACTATCACTTGTGAGCAAGCTAATATACTCATTTTACAAGATGTAAACCCTAAATATTCTATTCATAAGCTTTCATACATCTTTTTACACTCAAAACCCTAATTCAAAACCCTAAACCCTAAAACCGAGCTAGTTTCTAAACCATGACCTGTTTCTTGGCTTTTATCCATTGTAAACCCAAACCAACACTCAATTAAGTTGTAATAACTTATTTTACAATCATATCAATCCTATTCAATCATTATTTCATCACTACTTCATCATTTTACTTCACTTGTACGTAAAACATATCCTAGAAACCCTAAATGTACCTAATTGGTTCATTTAACCCGTTTACTCGTTTTAAACCATTCTAATCCTAAATAACCAACCAAGGGCCATTATAAACTCATAAAATAAGTTTACAAATCATTATCTATCATTAACTTGGCAATGTACAAGAAATCAAAGCCTAGAAAACCCTAATGAATCCAGAAAACCCTAATTATGCCCTAATTATGACTTTGACCCGTTTTCTCAATTTCAACCCATTTTAACTTAAACCAATGACCAAAATTCATTGATAATACTTTATATAAGCCCTAGGATTTGTATTCCATCATCCCTAATCAAGAGTGTGCAAAATATAAGCCAAGAAAGTCAAGAAAACCCTAAACGAGCCCTAGTCGAACCCGTACTCCCATTTCTTCAATTCTAATCCGTTTTAACCCAAACGAATTGCTAATCTTTGCTAATTACTTTAATCCCAGACCTTAACAACCTATTTCATCATTCCTTAATCATTTATAACACAATGTACCTTGTTAAAACCTTTGAAGAACCCGTCGAACCTAAAATGGACCCGGTTTGCTTCTATGACCATTTTAACCCCTCTAAATTGCTACCAAGTTCAAATAACCAATGTGAACCTCTTCTAGAATCATAGTAGCAGCTTACTAAGCAACTTTGACTTATCCTTGGTCAAATTTGAGAAGCACATGGCCTCCTTTTGGCTTACTTCAGCCGCGGCATACACCAACCCCAAACACCTCATCAAAGCTACTTCATAGACCTCCACCATTGATTTCCTAGCTTCTACACATCATAACCTAGACCCTCTATGTGTCAAGACCAGATCATAACCCTTGCTTACTCCTTGCTACTTCAAATGGGTATAAATAGGGGCATAATGTGTTCATTCTTCTTCATCCCCCACTTCCTCCTCTATAACCCTTCATAGTAGCAACTCCTTGCTCAATATGAATTCTAATAGATCTTAAGAAGTCTCAAGTACAGAAAGGAAGCAAAAGAAACCAAGAAACGAAGCCCGAGAGTCGTTACTCTAGCCGTACGAAGCCGAAAGTCCCGATTCTGACCCGTTTCCAAGCTATAAGCTCAAACCAGGTTCTATAAGCTTATATTCTACTCATGTAACGTCATAATGTTCATATGTTCTTGCTAAAATCATAATATAAAGCTTTGAACTCAAAAACCTAAGTGTTATGCCTTTTTGATCTAAAACCGTACACCCGAAACCCTAATTTCATGTTTTTACTTAAACTATGTGTTAAACTTGTAAACTTTTGTTATAATCACTCCTAATAAGCTATTATAATGTTAAAATAAGTGCTTCGATAAGTCATAAGAGAATTTGACCTTAAAACCTGTACGTTTTCATTTTGAAACCCTAATTCGACCCGTTTTACCTTTTAACTTAACGAACTGTTAAATTAAACTTATGTTGTGTTAAATCTTCATATTTTAGTTTATTATAACTTATAAATGACTATTGAAATGTTATATTAAGCTTGTATGGCAATTTGGACATATTTTGTAATTATAATCCATGCAAGGGGTATATATCGTAAATTTCAGAAACTTATAACTAAAAGGACTAAAATTGTCATTTTATCAAAGTTATAACTATAGGGATCTATTATGTCACTTTTTAAAGTATAAGGTTTACTTGGTATATCAATAAAAGTTGAAGGACCAAAGTCGTAAAAATGCAAACCCCAAGGGTCTACTTGCAATTTTCCTAACCCCAGGGTTTAAAATGTAATATTTTGAAAAAGTGTAAAATCATATTCAAAACATTACCAGACATAACTTTAATTAACGCTCCTCGTGCTTAACATTTCCAGATATTGAATAAAATGCTTAAAACTGCTTATGTTCTAATCCTTATATCATTCATCATCGATGTGCTTTCAAAAATCATGTCCCAGATCCATATCATACCACAATACTAGGGAGCTTCATATTAAGAAGTTTCATCTTGGTATTACGTTCTGTCTGAGTTGTTGGGTTTACGATTTAAAGTGCCCTAGCTCCATAAACGTTTACTAAATGACTTCTAAACTATGATGGCCCGAACGGTGTTATGATAATTTTTATATCAAAACCAACATCGATATCCAAATTTATATCAAAACCAACATCGATATCCAAAAAATATTATTATATAATCATATCAAAACTGAGATTGCCATTATATTAACCAGGTTGTCTTGATTGCCGTGTGATGCCGTTACATTCATTCCCTATACGTTAGCTATCAATTTCCCTTAACTGTTCAGTGAGTTCATAGCCTCGCATTTCAATCATTTTATAAACCCGCGGACGGGAGTACATTGCTATATACATTGAATGCAATTATTTCTACATGCTATTTCAATTTACTATTGCCTATGTAACTGCTTTGCCTTTAAGTCCCCATAATCATGAACGGTTAATTACTCTCCGTAGTAAGCGCGAATGATCGTGAATAGATCTATTTGGGGCTGGGCTCCCCGTTGGTGTACCCTGGTACGTCGTAACCAATTGCACATCATTAAGACAATCACGAGGGGTATTTTGGCAAAGTGCCCGAGGAGGCCAATTTTATCATTTATAACCTAAGGCATCGCGATTCGTGAGTTACATTGCAATTCTAATTATGTTTTCAATAACTGGGTGTATATCAATGTAAACCAAATATCGCATTTGCATCCTATTATTATTACTTAACTACCTATGGATTTCACTCAACTTGTTTGTGTTTGTCTTTTTGCATTGGTTTATCCTTATCTCAGGTAACTAATGGCACGGAGTGATGAGGACACGAAGATGGAAAAACCGTTATCATTCAAATATTGTATTTTAGATTCTGGAAACCTCTCATTTGTAAAAACTCTGAAGAAATAATGAATGATAACTTATTTTTCAAAAACAACTCTTTTGATTCGTTTTCTATGATTATGACTGTTGTACCCTTGAAGTAATACCCCAGATTAGCCTCCGCTGCTATATGTAAAAATGGGGGTGTTACAACAATTGTACACGTGGCGGAGCATTTGTATTATTTCTCAACTCTCAATTCATTTTCAAAGAAATTGATCAAACGAAGGGAGTATGCTGCGAACAATTGAAGCAACCAAAGTGACACGTGGAGTTCATTTACCGGTTGGATCCTCTCTTTATCCGTGTGCTTATGATTGGGAGCCAATGATAGGCTAATTAACAAGGCAATGATAGGACGAATTTACACCTTTACCCTCTCTCACCCTATAAAACACCACTCGCTCCCCTCATTTTTAGTCACTTAGGATTTTTAGTTTAAAATTTTCTCTAGTTAGTTTTTAGCTTATTTTTGTTTAGGTTTAGCTTATTTTGAATTTCTGAGTTTATTGTACTAGCTTAATTCTACAGCTTATTGAGATATTGTAATAAAGATGGTTTGAAGCTTATTGTAATTCGTGGGTTGCTTATTATTTTGTATTTGATTTGTGTTCTTGGTACTGGTCAACTCGTGAGGCGTGGAGCTTAAGGGTTTATTTAGCTAGACCGAATTTGATTATTTGCTTTAGCTAAATAAATCGGGTGGTATTCGTTTATTTGCGGGTCTTCAATTCGGTACCATTTCCTATCCTTTTTCAATTAATTAGTGTAGACTTTAATTAAGATGTTTAGCTTTGTTTATTTGATCATTATGCTTAGTGAGTAGTTAATTAGTGCTTGTTAAGTGATATTGTGAATTGAAAATTAAGTATGGATTTGAAAAAGGTTTAATTGATTAATAATCTTTGATTATTTAGATTTGTAGTTTGGATGTTTTAAAGGGCAAAAGCCAGAGAAATAGTCAAACTACACATCTAGTAATTAATATCTTTTTAAGAGGTTTTTATCAAAATAAACCAACGTTGTGAGATAATTATCTTTTCTAAGGAAATTAATTCGTTGATAAACCTTAATTCACACTTAATGAATTTTTCACGTCACTTAGCAAGCATTTTAATCTTATAAATCTTTTAGATCATTTTCGCATAATTCTTGTAGTTTAATTGTTTAGAATTATTCTAGTATTATTATTAGTATAATTTTCTTAGTATTAAAAATAGTTTTAAAGCAAAAAGATATTAAAAGATAATCAAGCATTTTTCTTCAAAACATTAACATGGATTTCAATTCATCTCTCGCCGTGGAAACGACACTCGGAAGATAGACTATTACTTTTCCTAAAGTAATTTTCTTATCTAACGGGATATACTATATATTATTACGACACGCGTTTGACGTTTATCACCCGACTTTACTACGATTGAACGAGTATACTTGCTCGTATGTATCATTGGTAATTTCATTAGTCTCGATTATAAATGTAAAACTTGCACCCGACCAACGTCATCAATTTTTTGGCGCCGCTGCCAGGGACTTGTATTTTATTCCTGTTTTAATCATTACAAAAGGTAGCGGAAATGTTTAGTTAAAAATTTAGATGGTAAATAAGTAGCAAAGTTAAAAAAAGGGTAAAAAAAACGAGCACCTTGCCGGGCGGCTAAGGCACCCAGTCGGGCGGCTCGGCCTGTTCTGTTAAAAAAAATTATGTTCTACATGATTGCTTGGTTAAATTCGTGTCTCTTTCTAAATGTTTATGAAGTAATAATTGAACTTATGATTTCGTGTTTAGTTTACTAGTGCTTTAGTATAAAATAAAAAAAATATTTTCGAGCACCCTGCCGGGTGGTAGACATGCTGTGCTGGGCGACAGGGGACATTCTGTGAATTTTTTTTAAGTTGGGAAAATATGAAGCATAAGGATGCGCGGGTCAGTTCTAAACTGGTAAACTGGTTAAGCTACTATGGAAAACAAGTGTAAGTGATTAATTGTTTATACTAACCCATTGCTAATGAGTTGGATGATGCATGTTGTTTTAAATAGTTGTTTAAGCTTTTGGAATGGATACTTTGAGCTTGGTTTCAGAATACTTGAAGGATCTTGAGGAATGTATGGATGATGGTGATTCAAAAGTTGCTAAGGAAGCAAAATTGTTTGATGCTTTGGAGCACAAGAGTGTCGTGATAGAGGTGGATAATCAAAAAATTGCAATTTTTACTAAGGGGCCACTTTGGGCCTTTGGTGAACCATTCATGAGGTACTCTTTACCATGCAAAGTTGATGGGCAAGAAGCTTGGGATGTGGAGCTCGACCTTGAGGATTCGGCAAACTATGTTACGGAAAAAGTGTTGGAAAACATGGGTTTTGTGCGTGTCAATCTTAGCGACTACGGTAGAAAGATGGTGAATGATGTCAACGTGGAAATTCATGGGGTAAAGTTCAAGGCTGATTTTGTTGTTTTAGATTATGTTAACGAGGGAGAACCTTCTATCGTATTTGGAAGGGACTTTTTGGCGACAACTAAGAGCCAAGTTGATTTTGAATTAGGAGAGATAATAATGAATCTTACTAAGTTCAAAGAGGGTATTGATGTGATCGATCTTACGGAAGAAGTTGGAAGCTCAACCGGAGAAGTTGTCAAGATGGGGAAAGCAAATCACAACAAAGGCTATAACATTAACAAACTCACTCCCCCTCCTTCCTTGAGGCTAGAAGACATTCCACCAACTTCCACCATTCCACCACAACCTATATACCATCCCTTACCCGCAAAGAAAAAGGAGAAAATGAAAGAGGTATTGGACATCAAATACAAAGAGCTAGAGGAATCGAAGCCCATTCTTGAAGTGTTAGAGAACTATGTTATTTACAAGAAGAAATTGGATGAAATTTTGATAGGTAAGGAGAGGCTTAACAAGAAAGAGTTTAGTGAGGAGGACAAAGTAGGCATAATTGAACACGGTTTGCCTAAGAAAATGTGTGATCCTGGAAACTATGTTTTGCCGGTAAAGATTAACGGTGTTGTTGAGATGGTTGCGTTAGTGGATACCGGAGCAAGTGTAAGTGTTTTGCCATATAGCTTATAGAAAGATCTTGGGCTTGGTGATCCGAGGCCCTACAAAACAAACTTGACAATGGCGGGTAATACGCAAGCTAAGGCGATGGGAGAAGTAAAAAATGTGAGGATCTAAATAGGATATCAAGCCTACATGGTTGATCTTTAAATCTTGGATATTCCGGTGGACCCCGAGTTACCATTGCTTTTGGGACGACCTTTCTTAAGAACTTGCGGAGCTATTATTGACATGGGAAGATGTATGCTTTGTATTGATGATGTGGTTATCCGTCATACCTATTTTCCCAAGCCACGGTCAAATTCATATGTTAAAGCTTTTGAGATGGAAGGAGAAGATGATTGGCTAGGAAGTTTTAAAGTAGGAAGAGACGAAGATGGAAACGTGAAGTATGGTCCAGTTGCACCTTTGTTTATTGATATCGAGGATGCTATGGAAAGGCGTTAGCAATTGAGGCATACTTTAATCCTTTCAAAAATGTAATTGTGTTTAAGAAACTTGTAGACTTTCTTGGCTCATTGCCGGTGCAACTGAAAAACTTAGATTGGGTCAATGAAGGATATGGGACATACAAGAAAGTTGATGGCGATGAAGATTGGCATGCTAGGTTTGAAATTGTTATGCCTAGTGTAAGGAAGTTTAATCGAGCATTTAAGACCAAGACCACTACAAGGAAGCTATCGGGAAAGGTCAAAACCAAGGATGTTTTGAGGTTTAGTCATTTTCTTGACTAAGAAAATTAAAGAAAAGATAAAGATGGAGTATGGAAGAATAAAGCACGAATTACAGTGCTAAGGATGTTTGCTTTCTATTTTTGTTTATGCATCTTTTAGGAACTTTTACTTTTGGTTTGGTTTTTATTTCAGTTTGGTTATAATTGGTCTAGACGATTTGGTTCGCGTTTGGTTTAAGTTTAGGAAATTTAGATTATTATTATTATGTTTAATTTACATGTGCAATTATTGATGTCAAGATATGGAGTTGTGTGTTTGGTAAAAAAAAGGCATTAACCTTGTGTCGGGGTAAAAATTTTAAGGTAAAAACACACCATTTTGGTCAACCCGCACGACAAAAGGCAAAGCTACCCGGCTAGACAAAAACCCCCAAAACCCAAAAACTCAAAAACACACACAAACATACACTACTATCTTGGTTCATCCAATTTAAGTTTTTAATCTAATTGCAAGCAAGAGAGTTGTTTGTTGACCATCTATGACACCTAAGAAGGTATGTAATTGTTTTAATTTTCCTTTTTTGCATATCAAATTCATGTTCATGATTTAGGTTTCGAAATTAGGGGATTTTGATTCGTTGCGAATTAGGCTAACTGGTTTAGAATTAAGTGGGTATATGATAGGAGATTAAATCCCATAAAGAATTAAATGGTTTGGTCAAGTGTGGATCGAATGGTTTATGATTGAAAATCTAAAAATTTAAGGTCGATTTTTTCATTCGATTTTGTTGAATGCTGTTGGGATTCTTGATTTGATGAGACAAAATGAATAAAAGAATGAAACAAAAGGACTAGAATTGTAATTAAAGAATTCTTCAAGCTGGTGGATAAAGATGAAGATTTCAGAAGATATCAGAAGATCTCCTTATAATGATAAAGATACAAAAGATATTAGAAGATATTCTTAAATGTTTTAAATATATTGTTTGTTCTTATCTTCTATTGTAAGCCTTGATATCTCTCTATATAAAGAGATTATCAGGCATATGGTTTTAGATATCCATGGATACATAAAACTCTCCCAATGAGAGTCTAGATAGATCGATAGCAAAGTCGACTGATGAGAGTCGAATAGTAAAAGGTGTGTGTGTGTGTACACCATAGTTAGATAGTTAGTTAGTAGCCCCAAGTTATAGTTGGTGTTGGATCCCGATTAACACTTCCACTTCATATGTCGATCCACGAATCGTACCAAGAACTAGAAAAGAGAAGATTGTTTAGAGAGAGAAAGAAGAGAGAGTGATGTGAGAAAAAGATATTAGATTTTTGAGAATAGAAAAAAAGATAGATATTTTCAAAAGGAAAATATCTATATATATACCCCTACACATTTAATGTGACGCGTGGGATATTTAACTAGGACTCGGGCTCGGGTTTTGCTTGGGATTAAACCCGAAACATATACAATATTAGTTTAACTATCGAGCTAGATTCCCGATATTATCCTATTACAACATTAACTAATTAAAGACCAAAGATCCATCGTAGAGGGACCGAACTTCCTTGTTCGACTCAATAAATTGAGGCTAACAATCTCCCCCGAAGTGAGGTCTTGAACACGGGAACGAGCTTCCTTTATTGACTCAATAAAATTGAGGCTAACAATCTCCCCCGAAGTGAGTTCATTGATGACACTCCTTCATGAGATCAGTGAGATTGCTTTTGTCGTTTAAGCTCGAGTGTTCTTGGTCTTTGTCTTTGTTATTTGTTGTAGGCTTGTTCCTTCATGCTTTACGATCTTGACTTTGAGCCTTTGTCATTGTCTTTATCGTCTTTGCCATCTTGCGATCTTATGTCTTTGACCAACATGCTCATACTTTTGCATTATCTTGAAAGCTTCATTTCAGAGTATGCGGAAGTCTTTATCTTTAAATCTTGAGCTTTCTAGATAGTATTCTCGTATATTGTAGCATTGAATGGGAATTGAGGATGCCGTTACCAACCGTTTGACTTGCAGGTTTACGTTAGTGATAAACGAGAAAATTGATTTGAAAATCAATCGACGTGTCACTCGTTAAAGAGTTTTTGTAACACATCGAGAGTGTCATGTTTTTATCAAAATTCATCAAATCCGTCAATTCATTTACTGGACCAAATCGATATCCAGTTTGTCCACAAAGTTGATTCATATGAGAATCATCGCAAGTCACCTACAAGAGCTTGTTGATGCTGGCACAAGCAGGGATTTCCATCTTCATTGTGAACTTTAGATCACTCAGATGTTCGGCAAATATCATACTGAAATTGTGGTAGGACTTCTTGATAACAGCTTGTGAACTTGATGATGTTCAACAAGTGTTTGAAATGGAATGTGTCCTAACGAGATTTTTATTGATCTCTTGGCTCTAGACTCGATTAGTGCCATATTTGGTTTTATGTACTCGAGGCTGGAGCAAATTTGCCACCTATTCAATATCAACAATCATCGAGAATGAGATGTCAAATAATAACGTGTGTATCACCATGACCAAATGATACAAGTTCTTTTAAGAGAACAACTCGAAATGGCGGGAAGGGTTTGGTAGGCGTGCATTGCATCACGGGGGTCCCATGATGTCATTTTCAATGTCAGCAATCAACTTGTGATTCTGACAGCATATGTATTGACCTAGTTTACTTCATCTTCTGCCTTAAGTTGTGTGGAGGCTTCTTGAATTACACCCTTTATCATAATTTCTTTTAATTCTTCAACGCCTTCAAATGCTTACAAGGACGTCATTTACATAACCACCATTAGTTGTGATTATTTCCAGGTCAGCACATCTTAGTCGGCAATATCCCATATACCACTTCATACTCCACTCATACCTAAGGACTGCTATTCTAACTTTGGATTATCCTTGGTAGAAACCTCCCGGGTTCCTGGGTTGGATCATATGATTGATTCCTACCTAGACCCACCTATGACTTCAGAATCGTCATGAAATTAAGATGTTGTTGGGTATAAGATCGAACCATAAAACCTTTTCTTACTGTTCAGCACATTGAGTCGATTATATCATATTATAAATAACAATTTCTCCCCTTATTTTAAATAATAAAAACCTTAGTTTTTGAAATAACGCTATTGAGATTAAAATATGTCTTGAAAATTCTGTAGGAGAAAATATTATCAGCATGAATGGTTTAGAACATTTTGATCATGTTTTGAATACATAAAATGTCTTTGTGATGTATCCAGAACATTTATAAAACTTTGTGTTTCAAAAAACTCCCTCAAAAATAGGACAATTGAAAATAATTTGTAGTCCTTTTTGAAAACATTTGAGGGTTGGAGGTTGAACACACAATTTTGAAAGATAATGAAATTGTCAACGAGAAATTCTGTAAAAATGTGTTCCAACTTTTTGAAAAACAAAATGTTTTAGAGGACTTCTCTTTTAACAGTTGAGTAAGCGCACTGAAACGTACACTATCCTTTTTCATGAGCCTAAAGACATTGAATGTCTGTAAGAAACAGCTCAAGACCGAGAAACGTTTAAATTTCTCTTTGTAGGTATAGATATAAACCTTCCTTTATTTAAAAGTCCGGTTTAGTACTGATATTTGCACAATAACCATCTAGAAATTTAGAAATGAAATGTATTAATAAACTATTTGAAAACTCTCGCTCGAACTTTCATTTACACACCCATCAATGTTACTCGACATTTCTTAAGCACGTAAATGTTATTGATTCCAATGTAGACATGTCGAGAAGAAACTTTTGGAATTTTCTGATTTTTGTATTATTTAACCTGTTTCCTCAGCATGCAATAATGATGGGGAATAGTAATATTCCAACTCTTGTCGTGATGCAGCTGTCTTACTGCTAGAGAACAACTTTTGAACCAAGCTTTGAACTTGACGGTTCATTGCTGTGGTCGTAAATTCTGAGTTCTGAACTGTTATGATCAAAGTCATTTGAATGAAGAACGAAACTTGAACTGCGTTGATCAAACATCATGCCATGAAGATCGAGCTTGATCTACTGGTGATCAAACGTCATTTGAACCTTGAGGACGAGGCCTGAAGGTGTTATTTTCAGCAGGATACTCCATTTGTCGTTGTGGAGCGAGGACTGACTGTTTGAATCAGGCACATCAATTAAACTTTGAGAACGGGGCCTGAAGTGATTATTTTCACAGACACCATTTGTCGATCATCAGATCCAAATTTCCCTTGAACCATGTTTCTGAGATATTTTGTCTTTCTGCAACCAAAACTCTGAGTCCTTCTCTGTAGGATTGAACGATGTACCTTACTTAAGAAGACATGCACTGACATTAAAGAGCTTGTTTGTCTTCACATTGGTTAGTGATATCTGCATTGAACCATATTGGGGGTTCACTTCAACCTTTGTTGTTCCTAGAGCGAAATGTCTTTCCTGTGGAACCCATTCTAATACAAACAGGCTTGAGAGTTCTAACCCTTGGTTTCCCACCTAAGACAGATCTAGGACTTGTTGTTTTCTCAGCACAGTGTAGTCTTTATTTATTGAAAACCTAATGTCCTTTTATGGGGATCTGTCTTTTTGTTTCGTTGCAAACCCTCTATTTTGCCTCTACGGGTTGTTTTGTTTGTTGTCTTATTGGAGATGAACCTTAGCCCCGCGAGTTTGACATTCTTTTTAGGAATTTTATTAACAAGCGTCATGATTAGCATTAAGACACATTCTGACACGTCGAGCAAAACAAATGTTGGAGTCAGAAAAATTTCTAGGGATCCTAGAGTGTTCATGTGTCTTTTTCTTAGCTTCCTACTAGGTAGTTATTATGAACAATGACTTTGACTATACCTAGCTAGCCTTGGTGCAATCAGTGATGAGTTTTGCAGGGGCAGATCCTCTTTCATAGGCAGATAATGTGTAGTGACTGGTTTGTGACAAGTCGGTAATCACAAACTCAACTTGGGAGGCAAACCATGGTTTGAAATTTCCTAGGTCTTTCCAGACTTAAACGCAGTCGGATTGATCTAACAACGATTGGTTTTTTTAGTCTGTCCCAAAACCGGTTTTCCCAAGATTGATGGCTTTGCAAACTAGTATTCACAAACGATTTTCCTGTTAGTTTCCTTAACTCATTTTTTAATGCTGCAAATTGCAACCGCCTTTTTCTGAATTGAGCTAGTCCATCAGCATTTTCATTAGACTTTTTTCAGTTTGGTGCCATTTAAAGATGTCATTCTGGATCTTTGTACTTAACTCGTTCCTTGATAGAATCAAAAAGATCTTTGTAAGTCTGGTTCAAGTGCTCTTATTTTCTTATGTATCTGCACATCTCTGCCGAGTAATTTTAGCCACACTATGTTCCAATTCGATGTTTATTGTTTCAATTACATCGATGTCATGTTTAACCTTGGCTTCATTACTTTTTACATTCAAAAATTAACCATGTTGCCCTTCTTTTAAAGCTTGATTTTGATATTAAGTTCAAGATTTACACAATGTGCTTCCATTCTTGAAAAATCTTTTTGAAATTGGGCAACAGTCTTTTTGAGACGAATATTTTCAAATTCGAGGGATTGATTTGAGAGTTCAGTTGTATGGTTATCAGTTAAATGAGCAAGCAAAGGACATGTGTCATGACATTGTTCAGCATTCTGGTCAACCTTTCCTTTATTATTGAATTCAGTTGCTCATATGCTGTTTGAATGCATGTAGCAAAGATATTGCTATTCAGCAGTCGTTTGTACCTCTATCAGCCATTGGCTCTTCATTTATCCATGGGTCTGATATCTGCATCATTAACATGTGCATCATTCCCTGATCTGCTGCTTGTATCCTGCTCTTGTGATTCTGTCCCATTGCTTTCAATGATAACTAAACTAGCATCCAATGCTTTACTCGAATCAACCTTTTCCTCTGTCGTCTGCATCAGTCTTTCATTCACCCTGCTGTCATACTCCATTTTATGCAGCGCTCTTTTCTCAATCGACTTTTTAACATAATCCATGTTTTGGATCAGTGTATCACGGAATTCTGGAATATCGAGTCGAGTGTATTCTAGAAAGTAGTTTCGTGTCATTACAATATATTCATCATTCAAATAGATCTGTGAGTTGATGAACATTTGAAACTGTGTCTCGAGTACTTTAAAAGAAGCAATGGATCCAATCTCTTGACATTCTTCTTTGTCAAGTTGCTTTTGTAGTTGATCCATGTACAGGAACATTGTGCCCGTGAAAGTCTCTAGATCTTGACCAAAGAGTGTTGCAAATGCGCGTTTGAATCCCTCCTCGGTTCGACTTCCTTTTAAGTCGTTGTTTAAAAGACACTTGAGGTGTGAATGAAGTCGTTGAAAAGATACCATGCAACTTTCTTTAGTTTTGTCTTGAATTAGTTGCATTTGTTGTATTTCTGAATCTGAACACGAAGATAAGGTATCTTTCTTTTCCATTTTATCGTGAATTATGAAGTGTAAAAGATTTGTTGGATCTTAAGTAGGTAAAGTGATTGTTGTTGTTGTGGAAAACTATTTTACGGGATTTTACAAGTCTTGACTAAACCGAGAAAATACAAGAGTATTTCGCGGGATTTTACTAAATCAAGAAAACCGTAAAAATAGAATTATTGTAGAAATCGTTGTTGTCGTTGAAGAACTTGAACTTTTGTAAACGATTTGTGAGCTAAAACGATGAACGGTGCACGAATTTTGAGCTTGAAATGATTAACGGTTGATCAAAACTCAAATAAGGACAAACGGTGCACAAACGATTCACTTTAAATGGCTAACGGGCTGTTTTGAAGCGATAGGGACTAACGATGAAAAGTTATTTTCAACTAGAAGGGCTTCTTTTCAAGGAAGGACAATGGTGCAATTGTAGTAACAAGTGAGGGGGTGCATGTGCCAATTGCCAAAACTTGTTAATTAATAACCAAATTTCCCTCCTTTTTTTTTCGTCACCTTCGTTTGAAGATCTATAAAAAAGTAACGAATGTAAATTTAATCCCGCGGAGGTGTACGGTTATCGTCGGTAAAAACCAAATATACCACGTTGATCGAAACGACGACACGAACACGATGATATAAGTCTTAAGTCCCTTCGTTTAACGTCACTCGAAACCGAAAAACCGAAAATTAGTTAAAACGTGTAAGTTTTGTTCTTGTGGTTGATGTAGTTTGGTACAAGCTAGAAAAAAAACTCGTTCGGTCCAAGTCGAGTATACTCGATCGGTTGAGACAACAAAAACTCGTTCGGTCCTTTAGATTATCACTCGTTCGGTCCTTGAGATTTGTCACTCGTTCGGTTGTTCAAGTTTTCCACTCGTTCGGTTCTATAGAAAAGAACTCGTTCGGTCCTTCAAAAATTTTCCTCGTTCGGTCCTTGAGTTGTTTCACTCGTTCAGCTCAAAAAAATTTCCACTCGTTCGGTGATCTTAACAAAGCAACTAGTTCGGTTCACACTAGATATCAACTAGTTCGGCTAACAAAGAATGAACTCGTTCGGTTGTACCAAATGTGAAACTCGTTCGGTTGATGCTAGATCGATGCTCTAGATCGGTTGGTCTCCCTTGTCTTCACCGTGGACCACAAGAGAAATAAGCTACAAAAGAGAGCAAAAAAAAATGATCTAAATGGAAAACAACTCAAATAAGAAAAACGCATCCATATTTGACCAAACTAAGCCTAAATTTTTTTTTGTTAACAGAAAGCCCATATTTGTCAAAATGGTTACACTTTGTAACTTGATAAAAAACAAAAACAGCCAAAAAATAAGCATTAAAAGAAAAATAAACCGAATGGGTAGAGCTTATTGAATAAGCTGTTGAAAAAGCACAATAAAAATGACCACAAATAAATCACTAAACCCACCCGAGGTGTCTGATACCAATTGTTGGTTCCGATTTATACTTTCACTTCGTATTGCTAACCACGGATCGAACCAAGAACTAGAAATAAGATTATGGTTTAGAGAGAGAGAGAAGAGAGAGAGATGAGAGAAACTGAGAAAGATGTATTTTAGATTTAGATATTTGTGTGACTTAGATATTTTCATATGGAAAATATCTATATATATATCCCTACGACGCGTGGGATATTTAACTAGGACCCGAGCTCGGGTTTTGCTTGGGATTAAACCCGAAACATATACAATATTAGATTAACTATCGAGCCCGATTCCCGATAATATTTTATTACAACGTTAACTAATTAAAGACCGAAGCTCCATCGTAGAGTGACCGAGCTTCCTTGTTCGACTCAATAAATTGAGGCTAACAATTAGTTACCTCACCTTCCTCAATGGTGGGTCCTAAATCCTCGACTTGATATTGCCTAAGCTCTAATGGTTCGTTTAGATCATTTAGTTCGAGAAAATCTCCAAAGTTGGGGTCTTATGATCTATTTATAATCAATGTTTCTCCCATTACCTAGCTTCTAAGTCAAGTTCCATTCTCTCCCTTAAACTCAATGCAAAGACCTTCCTAATTATGTTACTAATAGGTTTATCGCTTTGCAAAACAATTTTATCATTTCCTACTCTTAATGCTATTTTTCTTTTGAATACATTAATCTTAGCATGAGCTGTAGACAAGAAAGGTCTTCCTAGGATCAAAAGGGGTTTGATATCCTCAGGCGTGTCTAGAACAACAAAGTCTACGGGGAAAGTAAATTTATCAATACCTACTAGCACATTCTTAGCAATTCCTTTGGGACGTTTCATGGTTCTATCAGCCAATTCGACAATTAACTTAGTAGGAACTAAATCTCTTAATCCTAGATTGGTATAGGTCGAAAAAGGCATAACACTTACGCTTGCTCCTAAATCAGCTAAGGCTTTATTAAAACATATATTATTAATGAAACAAGGTAAAGTGAAACTCCTTGGGTCTTTTTCATTTCGAGGTAGATTATCTTCAAGAATTGGCGACTCATAAGAGTAGACATGCAAGTTATGCAATTCTTCAGATTCATCCTCTTCACTCCAGCAACTATCATACAAACGACTCGGAAAGGGAATAGCCATTCGTCTTTGCTGGAAAAGTACCCTACTGTTCTGTGAGGTCGATACGGCGTATCGACTAGGGTTGATACGGCGTATTAGGAACATATTAGCTTCAACAGCAGTCGAAATCGACTTGACATGATCTCTCATGTTAGTTTCAGTTGAGCTAGGTAAACTTCCAGATCCCCTTTCTTGTAACACCTTGCTCATTTGCCCGATTTGAATCTCCAATGCTTTGATCAAGGCTCCTTAATTTATAATAGCCGAATCCGTAGCCGTGCGAATTTCCTTGATCAAATTTGAATTTTCTTCATGTATCCTTGCTGATTCAGTCATAAACTTGCTCATGAAGTATTCCAATGATTGCCTTCGCTCTTGATATAAAGGGTTTCCATTATTCCTTTGGTAATATCCCAGAGCTGCTGCTTTGAATTGACCTTGAGGGAATCGCACACCAAATTGAGTGTAGTATGATTCTTCAAGTGTTTTACCATCTTCTTTGTCAAGACAATCTTTGGTGTAGTAAGGTCCCTTGCATATTTCACACCCTACTTGAGTAGCATACACTTTTTCATTAACCTTCTTGATCTCCCTTCCAAGGTTGTTAAACTGAGCTTGGATTACAGCTAACCATCAGAAGTCTCATCACTCTTCTTCCTAGTAGACATTTCATCGTGTGCCATTTTTGAGAATAGTCAGCCATATCATGAATGGCCTTCTTTGCATCTGCAACTTTCATAGAAGGAATGGTACCTCAGGAATCAAGAATTTGTCTAGTGGGAGCATCCAATCCCTTGTAAAACCCAATCACCTCCTGCATATCAGTCAAATAGTGTTGAGTACATTACAATAAAAGCTCCGTGAATCATTCCTATGCATTGTAGAGAGTTTCATTAGGTTCTTGTTGGAAGTTATTGATTTTCTCCATCTTTTTAGCAGTACGAGCAAGTGGGCAGTATTAGCTCAAGAATTTCTTCTTAAGAGTTTCCCAATAAACAATCGAACCAGATGATTCGTCTCTTAGCCATCGGCTAGCGGCTCCAATAAGTGACATTGGGAAGGCTCGAAGCAAAACTTAATTGTTGCTTACTTTCAGAATGTGGAATAAGTCGGCAATCTCAAGAACGTTTTTGATGTGTTCATTCGGGTCTTTATGTTCCGATCCACTGAAAGTATTGTCACGAAGTTCTTTGAGAAATTGCCCCTTGATTTCAAAATTAACTTGTTCGTCAATTTTGGGACAAGCAACCCCTGATCCATAGTCAGTTCGGGTCTTGGTCATGTATCCTTCCATAGTTGGGTCCATCATTGTTTCTGTTACGTCTTATTCAAAATGATTCTCGGGCTCAGTAATTAAGTCAAGTACTAGAAGACTCGAACTATCAAGACTCGTTGTCTTGGTAAGCTTCCTACTTGATCAAAATACACGTCTGGGTTCTTTGAAAGGTTGGACGAGGTCTTTGGTCGAACTCCGTGTCATGCACTAACTAAAATAAGGTACAAACAATCAGTAGGATTTACTAAATACAGAAAACTAAGCACAAAAACCAAAAACAAAAGAATAAATCTGTTACTGTGTCAGACAGTCAATACGCTGTATTCAATTAGTTTGAATCATATTGACTTTTTGAACTAGATACGCTGTATTAGTTAGAAAGGTGGATACGCCGTATTCAACTGGTGAATACGCCGTATCCGGTTATCGACCAGAACAGTGTATATGACAAAAAAACACACAACACACAAATCTTAAGCATAGAGGGATGAATCAACCTAAGAGACACACAAATTAAATTACATTACTCCTATATTAGAACTAAAATACTAATAAATTTAAAAATTAACAACTTCACTCCCTGGCAGCGACGCCAAAAACTTGATGTGTTGTCGATGTAGTTATAAATTACCTAATGAAAGTTTTATTATGAGGAACCAATAATATTACTTCTCTCACCAAGGTAACCAAGTAAATAGAAAGAAGTATATGAAGAAAAGATAAATAGAAAAGAGATGAACTAGAGAGAGAAAGTAGAGAGAAGGAAATAGAGAGAGAAACAAGATGGCTGATTAAACTTGTATGAGAAAATACAAATGAACCAACCAACACCCTTTTCCTTAGTGTAAAAGGGTTTATATACCCTAGTGAGCCGTGGGCTTTCCTAGGTGGGATGGGCTCGGGATTGACTTGGGCTTAAGCCCGATACACATACAAGATTAGATTAAGTCACGAGCCCGTTTCCCGTTTCTAGCATATTACAACGTATATTAAATAAAGACCGAAGCTTCCTCGTTGAGTGACTGAGCTTCCTTGTTCGACACAATATTTTGAGGCTAACAATCTCCCCCGAAGCGAGGTCTTGAACCTTGAAACGAGCTTCCTTGTTTGACTTGATATTTTGAGGCTAACAATCTCCCCCGAAGCTTGGCTTCTGATAGATTCCGAGCTTCCATGTTCACAGTCATAACATGGTCTTGGAATTCTTGAGATTGCTTTGACATTGAGTTATTGAGTCTTGTTCTTGGTCTTTATCTTTGTTGTAGGCTTGTCCTTCATGCTGTGTGATCTTTGATCTTAAGCCTTTTTTCTTTTTGACTTTGTCTTTTGTTCTGAGATCTTTAAATCTTTTCCTTGTTTGTCTTTATCGTCTTTTCCATCTTGCGATCTTGTGTCTTAACCAACATGCTCATACTTTGCATCATCTTGAAAGCTTGCTAACAATCTCCCTTGATAGACTTGACATCTTAGAGGAAGATCTTGTATATTAGAGTTTGCGGAAGTCTTTGTCATTATTTTATTTATAAAAAACTTTTGTGAACTTATATCTTGTTTAGCTTTTTGAGCCTTATACAATTTCATATAACTACATCTTTTTCTTGGAAAACGCTTAGAATATGCTGAATGTGCTTTTAAAACTGACAGTTTGCTTAATTGAGATGTAGAGGCTTATAAATGTGGCGAGTCTTGGTCTTTTTGACACTTATGCTATAACTCGGTCATTTTAGCTAAAAGATATTATCTAATCTAGCCCTAAATAAAGGGCATCAAGAGCTAAAACTACAACTAAAATAAGTCTTAAGAGCTTTATTTGACAGGGAATGCTTGACTTAAGCTATAAAAAGGCAAAATGTCTTTTAACTGTTAACACTCATATAAGAATTGAAAATAGGAAAATATAGCAAAAACAGTTAACACACTAACCATAATAAGCTACATAAGAAACACAAATAAGCACATGCGCAGTCAATAAGCCAGAATTTGCTTAAACCCTCAACAGTACTAACTGGGAGTTAGTACAGTTGGTGTATATTTTTGGCTAGGTGACAAAACTCTTGGACTTAAAAATAAAGCATACTATAAAGGCTTTTTAAGGCCTGATGAAACTAAGGGAACTATAAAAAAGAGCCTATTGGCTTTAGAAAAGCCAATATATGCTGAGGTGAACTAATAAGCTAGATTAAGAAGGTTTAAGATGACCCCTTAGCACCAGGGGGAAATAAGCCAAGGACAAGGCTTATTTTGACAGTTTCAATTAAGCTGTCAAAAAGCTAAAATAAAAAGCTAAGTTTAAAACAGATTAAAGAACACCAAAGGAAATGAACTTGTGCACACTTTTTTAGAACTACAACACCATATATAACCATGCTGATTTTAGAGAATGAAAAGGCTGTTTTGCTTTTATAAAAATTACACTTAAGTTTCTTTGGCTACAGTTTTGACTTAACAGTCAGTGATCATAGCACTTGTTTACAACTTGTTTAGACACACAATGCCACTCTTTTTAAAACCACAACTCAAGATTCCAAGTGCTTGTCCAAATAAGCACTTTGGGTTTTTTAAAATCCAACAGTTTTAAAGAATGAATTAGACAACCTTGAAAAACATTTTTAAACTTAAAAATCTTTTAAAAACAGACTCAATTTAGCTTAATACTTAAGCTAAAGCTAACCAACATGACACCAACCCATACAAATCCTGTTTTGACCCATTTTCATACTTAACCCAAACACCCCTTAATATTTTAAAAATGATTTTTAAACCTATAAAAGCTGAATTAAACTAAAGTTTTTAAAAGACTACTACTACTTATGCAATATTAAACAATAAAAAGTGAAAAGCAAAACAAATAAGCACTTTTAAAGGATAATAAGCTAATGACTTAAATAAGCTAAATTAGGCAGTTTTAAGCAAATTGCATGTAAGTGAAAGAAAATCAACTACAAGGCATACTTAAGCATAAATAAACACCAATAAGCACAAAAGAACATTAATAAGCTAAAAATAAGCTAATAAGCAATGCTACAGTAACTATTAAGCAAAATTTAAAGAGAATGTACCTTTAACCCTTGCTCAAAACAGGGTTGTATGAATCCCTAAATAAGCTCTAAACCTACCCAAAGCTTATGAATAAGCTTTAAACTAAGCAAACCCAATGAGCCTTCCAATATTGCTCATTCATCCATACTTGATCCAACAGTAACCTTTTTTATCTTTTGAATTTCTCAAATTTGTATTTCAATTTAAAAACAGGTTGCAAATGGCTTATATTGAGAGCTTATATGAGTGTAGAGAAGTACAAATACTTAGAACAATATATGAAAAACAAACTGAATTTTTATAAAAAAGGAGTACAAGTACATTGAAGTTTTAAAAACTGAACTTGTAAAGAAATTTGATAACTTAAAATAAAATACTATTCTAAAAGTGTATCCCTTGTGCTTCTTTGCTGAGGAGGCTTTAGCTTGTGCTTGTTGTGTGAGGTGAAAGCCCATTTGATCATAGTGGTCCATTATGAGTGTTGCCCAAGAAGTGTCATCTCAACCCTTGATCAAGTTGTCTTATTCGTTGGCCAATAGAGTAATTGGGGATTGCCAAGCTGTCATGCCAGCTGGGTTGAGGTGGGATAAGGTTTTGGAGTGGAGTGGTGAGAGGTGGAGGGGACAGTGAATAGTACTATGAAGATTTTGGCGGGTTGTGGTAGATGATGAACAGTAGTTCAAGTTTCAGGGTGTGAGTTTGTAAAGTTGTCAAGTTTGCCCCCTGAAAGTGTGTGGTGTCATTGCAATACCAGTCCTTGTGGTGTGTAAACATTTTGAGGACTTGGCAATTTAAGCCCTTAAGAGTTATATATGATGTTGCACTAATGGTCCTTGTGAGGTAACAAACTTAACAGCCATGGTTTGGGCTGTTAAGTGTTAAAATGGAATATGGGCTTTTGGGACTTGGGCCTTTTGTAAATAACAAGGGATATGGGTCGGTTATGTTTTATAAAGGGAATGGGCTTTTGGTTTGTTAAAAGGGTTTATGGGTTATAAAGGTAAGTGGGCTGACCCGGGCCCACTAGGTGGGTACGGGTGGGCCCACTTTGACTTTTTAGGTTTTACGGGTTCGGGTTTGACCTTTGACTTTTCCGGGTTGACTTTGACTTTGACTTTTCACGCTCTTTCATTCCGTGCTTGGTTTTGTCCGTTTTTACTTGATTTTTTCGTCCTTTTGTCGGATATCCGTTTCCTGCACAATATAAGTAAAAACATACAAATACAATGTATTTTTGGTACGTTTTTGGTCATTTAAGTCCGGATTTGATGGAAAAAGGTATGTGTAATTAAACGCATACCAAAATCCCCCATACTAAAGTATTGTCGTGTCCTCACGCAATGTTATGAAGTAAACACTTAAAAAACTAAGAATCTCGATCCCCCTCGACTAATAACCTCGAAAAGTAGCTAAGTGTTTGTCAAGGGGAATTTAAAGAGATAAAAAAGTTTAGGTAAGCCTCGTTTTTACCATTCTTAAATATATACACTTATTCCTACACATATTTTTGGTATTTTCATTTTCTCATTTTTTTGTACTTTTCTTTTTAGCAACTAACTAACTTATTCGACTTCCGTTATTCTTAAATGGGATCATAGAACAAGATGCATTTCAATCCTAAAATGCCCCTAAAAAGGATAAGTTTATCGTCCCCGACTTTTCACTTGTCCAACCAAGCTTAAAACGAAATCACCGTTAAATATAAGTTAAGATGCTAATACTACTCATATTTGTAACTTATAAGCTTTTCACTCCCGACAATTATTATAACTTAGGTGTATGTGCTATTTTGAATTTCAACCATGGATCAACGTTTTGCACAATTCTATGTTTCACGTTCCACCCGAGAATAATGAGTTTGAAGGCGAGATCATCCCATGTAGCGACTTTCGTCTCGGCACATCCCAACCTTGCGGTTAAGTGACCAGGCTTTTGACACCTCACAGAGACTAGTATCGGGACTCACGGACTTTAGGTTTCAAACTCTCAGATTTTCCGTATATACATAGCTTATAAAATAGAATAGTCAAAGTTCAAAAGCATATTTAAATTTAACAAAAAGATATCTTTTATTTATTAATTCACACTTAGTTTTAAACACTTATGCAATTGTAACCCTCGACCTTTTAGAAGGCTGTAACATCGGTTGTGAGCCGGCAAGATGCAGCAAACTTTTATCAGTCTTGGATTATTATTCTTACTATGGGCTTTCTTTTAGAAGGCTGTAACATCGGTTGTGAGCCGGCAAGATGCAGCAAACTTTTATCAGCCCACAGTTTATATTTATTATATTTTTTCATCATTTTTTCATTTTTTTAATATATATGACAAGACTTCTTTTTGAAAAATTTAAGTATAAATTTGAACTAAGGCTAAAGTTTTTGCTATATACTACATAAAAATTATCGATTTAAGTTTAATCTCCAAAAATAGCATGTATATTAGTCCGGTTAAGAGCTTATGGGAGAAAAAGCGACAAATTACACACACGAGCTCTTAAGATTTCCAAATAATCCTTGTTTAGCATCCAACTCATACTTAACTCTATCATTTTTCGTTCTTCGCGGATATTCGCGAACGCTTAGTCTAAAATTTAAGGAACAAGCTAGAGCTCAACATGCTCGATCGAGTCAAAATTTACTCTTATTCTACCCAGCAGGAAAGTCAAAATTGTGACAAAACACTTATTTTATTTTTGAAAATTTTATTTTATTTTTTGAAATTTTGATGGTAAAAATGAGATTACGCGAAAACAACGGCTGTAGGCACAATCAAATCGAAGATCCCCCCATACTAGAATTAAACATTGTCCTCAATGTTTTTAGAAGGGTCTCTACGTAAATCCTAAGCCGTTTATGAATTATGCTAAAGATAAACGTTAGTCGATTAGATTAGGATATTGGATTTCCCAAATGAAGCTCAGGATTTGAAGCACTTATGATCGAAGGACAAAAACCGCGAGCACGAGAGGCTTCAAAAATCCGGGACATCCTGGACATACAACACACAAGCAAACGAGAAAAGAAAGAGGCAAGCCTCTCACAACAAAAATACTTATTCATTACTACATAATATAACTATGGATAAACATGGGGTGCCTCCCACGAAGCGCTTGTTTAGGGTCACTAAGCATGACCCAATCCCCGTATTCATTTGTCTTTGGGGAAGGTTTGGAGATCTGGGACAACCAATTTTGGTACGTCCCCTCCAAAGTAGTGCTTAATTCGATGACCACTCACCTTAAAGTTTGGCCCGGAGTTTTGAGATAACTCAACGATGCCATATGGAAAAACTTGGGTAATGGTGAATGGTTCGGACCAACGGGATTTCAACTTGCCTGAGAAAATCTTCAATCTAGAATTAAAGAGGAGGACTTGATCACCGACGTTGAAAACGCGGTTTTTGATCTTGGCGTCATGGATCCTCTTAGTTTTCTCCTTGTAAATCAAAGAATTCTCATAGGCATGATCACGGAGTTTGTTTAATTCATTGAGTTGAACTTTGCGGTGATCACCTACGGTCGAAAGGTCAAAGTTAGCATGCTTCAAGGCCCAGTAGGCTTTGTGCTCGAGCTCAATCGGTAGATGACATGCCTTTCCATACACGAGCTTATAAGGAGTACACCCGATGAGTATTTTATAAGTTATACGGAAAGTCCAGAGAGCGTCATCTAATTTGTCCGACCAAGAGGCACGGTTCTCGCCCACTGTCCTTTCAAGAATTCGTTTCAAGCCACGATTGGATACCTCAACTTGCCCACTTGTTTGTGGGTGATACGCGGTGGAGAGACGATGAGTGAATCCGTATTTAAGCAAGACCTTTGCAAATTGGTCATTGCAAAAATGGGTTTCGCGATCACTTATGATAGCACGAGGGGCACCGAATAGGGCGAAGAGAGATTTAAGAAATTTGCAAACAACTCGGGCGTCGTTGGTGGGGAGCGCTTTCGCTTCAACCCATTTTGACAAATAGTCGACCGCCACGAGTATATATTTGTTCCCTCGTGAAGACGGGAATGACCCCATAAAATTAATGCCCCAAACGTCAAAGATTTCACAAACTTGGATGGAATTTTGAGGCATCTCATCCCCTTGTGAAATTTTTCCCTAACGTTGGCACGAATCACAATTTTGACCAACTCGTGTGCATCTTTGTAAATAGTGGGCCAAAAGAAACCGGCATCAAAGACCATTTTGGCGGTGAGATTTACACCATGATGTCCCCCGATAGGTCCATTGTTGCAAGCTTCAAGGATGTCGAGAGCTTCTTTGCCGTGTACACACCACCGGATCACTTCATCTGCACATATTTTGAACAAGAAGGGGTCGTCCCAAAACTAGTGTTTAACATCTTTGAAAAACTTGTTTTTCTGCTGGGACGACATCCCTTTAACAATGAATTTCCCCGCGTGGTAATTTGCATAATCGGCAAAACCACGGGGTACTTGAGGCACCACGAAAAAGTCACCAATGAAGTGTCCGAGAGGTAACTTTTCATTTACTTCTCTTTGTGTCTGAGGCACAGTTTTTAAGGATTTATAAGGGAAAGATGATCTGCCGCGAGGTTCTCGGCTCCTTTTGTGTCAATTACGTTGAAATCGAACTCTTGAAGGAGGAGAACCCACCGGAGCAATCTCGCCTTGGAATCTTTTTTTGCAAAGAGATATTTTAGGGCGGAGTGATCCGTATACACTATGCTCTTGTTCAAGATGAGGTAAGACCGGAATTTTTCGAAGGCATACACCACGGCTAACATTTCTTTCTCCGTTGTGGTGTAATGCGATTCCGCCTCGTTCATTGTTTTGCTAGCATAGTGTATAGGCTTAAAGTGTTTCTCATGACGTTGCCCCAAGACCGCACCTATGGCAAAGTCGCTTGCATCGCACATAAGCTCAAAGGGCAAATCCCAGTCTGGGGCAATCAAGATAGGAGCTTCGGTAAGTTTTTTCTTTAATGTATTAAAAGCTTGAATACATTCATTTGAGAAGATGAACGGAGTATTTTTCTCAAGGAGATGAGTCATCGGTCGGGAAATTTTGGAAAAATCCTTAATGAACCGTCGGTAGAAACCGGCATGACCGAGAAAACTCCGAACACCCTTAACGGTGGTGGGATGAGGTAATTTAGCAATCACATCGACTTTGGCTTTATCGACCTCAATCCCGTTCTTTGAAATCTTGTGGCCGAGGACGATTCCTTCCTTAACCATGAAATGACTTTTCTCCCAATTTAGACAAAGATTGGTGTCTTCACACCTTTTGAGCATCTTGTCCAAACGAGAGAGGCAATTTTTAAATGAATTCCCAAAGACCGAAAAGTCGTCCATGAAGACTTCCATTGTCTTTTCAATCATATCATGAAAGATAGCCATCATACACCTCTGGAACGTGTCTGGTGCATTGCATAAGCCGAAAGGGATACGACGATAGACGAACGTTCCATAAGGACACGTGCATGTTATATTTTCTTGATCTTTAGGGTCGATGGGAATTTGAAAGTAACCCGAGAAACCATCAAGAAAACAATAGTAATTGTTTCCTGCTAATCTCTCGAGCATTTGGTCCATAAAGGGAAGTGGAAAATGGTCTTTACGGGTGGATTCATTTAACTTACGGTAGTCAATGCACACACACCACCCCGTAACCAATCGAGTCGGGATCAATTCATTTTCATCATTTGCGACAACGGTAAAACCACCATTTTTCGGTACGCAATGTACGGGGCTTACCCAAGGACTATCCGAGATCGGGTAAATTAATCCGGCGTCAAGAAGTTTTTCAACCTCCTTTTTGATGACATCGTGGATCTTTGGATTCACCCATCTTTGGTGTTGGACCGTCGGTTTGTAGTCCTCTTCCATAAGAATCTTGTGAGTATAAAATTCTGGGTTAATACCTTTTATGTCGGAGAGTTTCCAAGCGATGGCTCACTTGCATGACTTAAAAACCTTTATGAGAGCGGCTTTTTTCTCGACACTCAAGTTTTTAGCAATTATGACGGGCAACTTGTCGTCACCCTCCAAAAATGCGTATTCGAGATGAGGAGGTAAGTCTTTGAGTTCGACCTCGGGAGGTTCATCAATTGAAGATTTATCAGTTTTAGCTTCACAAACTTTAAGTTCTTTTCGAATTTCTGGCAAATAATTTCCTTGATTAGGAGGGGGTGATGGATCATCATTTAGATATGCTTCAAGAAGAAGAATATCCCCCTCTAGGTCACAATAAGAGTCATCAACTTTCGGTGAAGCTGGATCATCTTCAAGAGCGAGGAAAGCATCAGCTTCCTCAAGAAGAAGAAAATCACTATCCCCGAAGGGAGTGAGAGTCGGAGAAGAGGTAGAAATGATCGGGTCATAATAAGGAGTAGGATTGCCACTCGAGATCACATTGGAGAAACCGAGAACTTCTTGAGAATACTCCTCACAAGCCAATTCAATGAAGTCGATTCGGTTTGCTGTCATATCATCGTAATTAGAGAAGTACCTCGATGTTTGATCAAGATTGAATGCTACGGCTTCTTTTCCAACACGAAGTGTTAGTTCTCCTTCGTAAACATCAATCAAGGCACGTCGGTTTTTAAGATAGTCTCACGAGTATTAGGGAACCGGGGTTCGGCTTCAATGTCTTCGACTACGATGTCGGCCAAGAATTGGAACTTTCCTTCTTTTACGTTGACCTCTTCGGCGATAACCGATGGGTGGTGAATGCAATTCGGGTGCCGCAAGTTCTTGTGGTAGAATTTGGAGGAGTGAGTGCGGATTGAAAGTCTTTTCCACACGGATAATGGCTGGAGTTTTTTGCTTGCGCCTATGTTCGGGCAGGGCGATAGCACTATCCATTCGGCAAAATTCAACCACGGTTGAGAAATTTGCTGGGTCTCTAAGTTTTTTGGGTAACTTGTGAGGATAACCGCCGAGCAATGCTCATTCAACGGAGTTCTATCCATTTCACTAATTTTCTTTGTTTCCAATCAGGTTTAAGTGTCGAGGCTATTTAGGCATAAGAATCAAAAGCATCGTTAAGCTAATTTTGAAACTCAAATCTTTAAAGATTTCATAGAATTTCTCAATTTGGTCGTTAGCTTTTTCACGGCACCTTTCATCATTATGTCTCGAAGGATATGGAATTGTTGGTTTCAAGTTAGGCATCAGAGCACTAACGGAAATAACAACGGGCTCAGAATTTGGTACTTGAGGTTGAACTTGGACAACCGGAGGTTGGACGTCTTTGGTACTTCTATTATTAGTAGGAGGCACCATGTCCTTTGTGACCTCGGTCTCACGTTCCACTACTTTAGGAGAAGAAGAAGTACTTCTATTATTAGTAGGAATCGTGGGTCCTTGATAAGCAACACAGCTTCGGGTAGTAATACCCTTCAAATCTTCCTTTACTCGAGAGAGAACCCGTACCCGAAGATGAAGCGGTATTGGAATTCACAAATTTGGAAAGCATGTCCGTTGAATTGGTCATTTAATTTTGCAAGTTTTGATTTTAGTCTTGCATGTTTCTCATAACCGCATCATTAGCTTTGACGTAGCTTTTAAAATCGGTCTTTGTAACACCTTGTATTTGAGGAGCCAGAGCTTGGTAAGCCAGAGGTTGAATAACCCGGGGTCAATAAATTTGTCCTTGGTTAACCAAGGGTTGGTGGATTGGTCCATGGTTGTAATTATTCCCCCGGTTTTGGTTGTAACGGTTTTGATTATTTCCTTGATTGTTTTGATTGTTTTGAACGGGAGGAAAACCGGGAGGTCGAATTTGATTAGCAATCGGGGCTCGGTAACCGGTATTTCCTTGGTTGTAGTTATTTGCGGCGGCTTGAGAGACATACTTTTAAATATTGTCACGATAAACGTTGCCATTGGTGGCGGGACAATTTCACTAAGAATGAGCACCACCACAAGTAACACAACTTTCCTCGACCGCTTTTTCACGGGGGGGAAGCTTGGGATTTCATTATCGCAAGAAGTAAGCTTTCCCATATATGCAGTTCGGAAAATCGGGAGGAAATACCGGGGTAGAAGAGCTCGAACTCACTTTTGCAACAACTGGTTTGTTACGTGAATTACGAACTTTGGATTTGCTTTCAATGATTCTTAGGCAATCACGGGGCATTTTATCCAAAAAGTTACCACCCGCGGCGGAATTCAACGAATCTTGATCATTTGAGTTCAAGGCATTGTAGAATGTATCGAGTTGATGCAATTCCGAAAATCCATGATGTGGACATGCTCGAAGAAGATCGTTGAATCAGTCCCATGCCTCATAAGACGTCTCATCAAATCTTTGTTGAAATCTCGTGATTTCATTTCGAAGATTTGTTGTCTTGGAGGGAGGGAAAGATTTGTTGACGAATTTCGAAACAATATCATCCCATGTTAGAATCGATCGAGGGGGTTCTTTCTCAATCCAAATCCGGGCGGCCCCCTAGAGGGAAATTGGAAAAACCATAAGCTTTACCGACGTACTCGGGACGTTCGGGAACTTCATCGTAGAAGTGATCTTGTTGAAATAACGAATGTGAGCATGAGGATCTTCTTTGTCATGTCCAAAGAATTGCTTGTTTTGAATGAGGGTAAGCAAACCGTGCTTAAGCTCAAAGTTGTCCGCGGTGATTTCGGGCACAACGATGGCATCCTCGTAACCCACGATGGGTGCTTCGAGCAATTGAGCCATAGTACGAGTATCATCCATCGTAACTACGGGAGGAGCTGGATTTTCAATTGGTTCTTCAAGATTAAATGGTTCAACAAAAGCCGGTGGGGCTGTTGTTGCTGATGGTTAGATTACGAGATGAGAATGAGTGCGATGCATCTATAAAAAAGAAAATTTACACTAATTTTTTTTTGGTTCTTTTTGGTTTATCAACAATGAATTCACAATTTATATTAATAACGGACAACGAGATAAGACAACTTAAACCTAATAATCAACAAGCTTCTCAGTAACTTTTCGAAAAGAAAAACGCACAAAGGAGTGGAGGAATAGGAAAGCACGAAGCTATTAAAAACCTTTTTCCTTTAGGGCCATGGTTCTTAGGAACAACCCGCCTTAGGTCTTACAAGAATCCACAGAATTGTAAATCTCATTAGAATAGAAAGAAGAATCATATTCATGAGTCCTATTTCCGCATCATAGTATAATAAGTCATCTCCTTGAAGATCCTTGATTCGTGAAATAGTATATATAATATTAATTATACTTAAGCAAATCCCAACAAGTCGCCTTTGACCAAGGTGACTAGACAAAATTCACAAAGAAAATCAATATATATCCGGAAGTATGATTCCTGGGTCGTTATCCCCGATGAGGATTGAATTGGTAAGTCGAGATTCGATTTGATAATCAATGCTTGGATGAAAAAGGATTTTTGATTAATTTTTCTAATTCTAATGGAAAATTAAGGCAAATGACACTAAAAGCAAATAAAGGTACTAACTTTAAAACCTAAAATGATTAAAACCTAAAATGTAGACGAAAAAAAAACGACTTAAAAACCTAATTTATCAAAAATTAAACCTAAAGTGATTTTTTTACTTTTAATTAATCCTAAATAACTAAAAAGTAAGAATAAAAAAAACTAGATCTAAAACGGAGGTGTTTAAGGCTAAAAACGCGAAAAAACGAGAACGAGATCGAATCCCGTTCTTTAAAAAGTGAACCTTTGCAAAAACGACCCTACAAAAGCAAAACTATTTTTCCTAGGTACTATATGACAAAAGAAAATTTTGAAAAAAAAGATTTATATTTTTTTGACTTTTAAATTTTTTTATTATGAATTAAAAACGATTTTAAAGAAATTAAATGTTTAAAAATAGAAAACGATTTTGGAAAAATACGAAATTTTTTACAGAAAGTAGCTAATACTATGCTGGATTAAATAAAATTAAGCTGGAAGAAACAGCTTATCAGAATAAGCTATGAATAAGCTAAAACAACTTATGAGCATATGGGCTTAAAAAAGGGTAAAGTAATAATGTGTGCAATAGCTGTTGGATGAGATATTGTAGCACAATTGGTCATGAGTGTGGGTGTTAGGGACGTTGGTAAAGGGGGATGTCTCAGGTTCAAACCTAGGCCTCTCTTTTTTCATAAAAACTTTTTTTTAACTTAAAAAGCACTAGAAAATAAGCAATTTTAAAAAAGTGAGCTTTTTACAAAACTGAAAATAAGCTGAGAGAATAAGCAACAAAAAGCTAACAGTTTGCTTTTTTTCACTAAGGGCTTAATGAATGCAAATTGTTGGGCTTTTTATGGACAAATAAGCAAATGAAAGAAAGAAATAAGCAATGACAGATTTGCACCTATATCTAATAAGCAAGCTGAAACAAGAATAAGCACAAAAGAGGGGCAGACTACTCTATATATCTAAATCCTAAAGAAGGCTAAACTGATATGGCTTAAAGGCAAAAATAGGCAAAGGGAGACTAAAATAAGCTAAGGCAGATAGAAATAAGCAAAAACAAGGGGAACCTAAACCTAATAAGCAAACCCTAATCAAATTAAGCCAAAGAAACAGAATAATTAGCAAAAAAAAAGGTCCAATAAGCACTTAGCCTAAGTACGCATACCAACAGTCAAAAGGGCACCTAGGGGCTTAATTTTAAGCACTCTAGAGGGACATTCAAGGCTGGGGCTTGCTAGGGCTTATAGATGGGCTTATTGGCTTCCTAGAAATGCCAAGAAACTAAATTTGGAAAGCAAATAAGCAAGAAAAAGGGCTGCCTGCTTGGGCTTTTGCACTAGGGGAATTTGTTGACAGTGTTAAAGTGCAATAATTGAACTAAGAAAATAAGCTATAAAATGATCTTGAAATTAAAAGTTAGCTAAAAACAGATTGAGTATAGCCCATAGTGAGCTTGTATTCCAAAATTTAAGGGCTAAAAACAATTTTTAATCTCTGAAAATTAAAGATGAAAAAGAGACTTTTAACAAAAAAACTCATGACCAAAACTTTTTGACAGATATGACAAAGACCAAAGAATTCTCAAAGACACTTAACCTGTTCCTTTGACACTTGAAAACAACCTAGAAACAAAGTTTAAAAACAGATTTTAAGAATCCTAATCTAACAAACTCCTTGAAACTGTTTTGGTCCAACAGTTTCAAGGATCTTTTAGAAAAGACTTGAAAACAAACTTTGGGACTTAGAGCTTTTAAAAACAGATGTCAAATGACTCAATCATGCTTGACAAAGATGACCATATGACCCAATGGGTCTTTAACAGTTTTGACCCGTTTTTTAATCCTTATCCCAAACACCCCCTTAAGACCATAGAAACCATTTTTAAGCTAGTAAACTTGATTTTTAACAAACAAACCTTAAATACCAGATTATATTTAGCTAATAACAAACCTAATGATCAACTTTTAACAACTAATTAAGCACAAATGACAAGATTAAAGCTAATGCTACTATTTTTGGTTTTTCTTTGATTTTAAGAATAAAAATTGTAAAAATGGAATTCAAACTACAAACTAAACTGAATAAGCACTAAACATGATAAACTAACATAAATAAGCCAATAGAAACAAGAAATAAGCATTAATATAAGCTAAAACAGATAAGCACTATATTAAGCTATTTTTGACAGTTTTGAGCAGTTTTAAAGTAAGACTTGAACAAATGGCATATAAGCAAAAATTTAAGACAAATAAGCATTAACAAGCATAAACAAGCAATAAGAACAGCAAAATAAGCAGAAATAAGCTATGCTACAGTAACAAAAATTTAAAAAGTGCACTTACCAAACCCTTGCTCTAAACAGGGTTAAATAAAGAGTCTACAAGCTCTAGCTTGTTTAAAACAAGCTAGTGAGAGTCCATAAGCCCTTCCCTTTTTGGCTTATCATCCAAATATAAGCTGAGGTAATTTGAGGGGTGAAAAAAAAATTGATTTTTTTTTTATAATTTTTTTCTTAAGTATTTAACATTTTAAAGAAAAACAGATTATGTGAGCTTATAAGAGAGTTTATGAGAGATTTTAAAACATAGTAAAGACTTGATATCAAAAGAGCTTAAAACAGATTTTTAGAAACAAACTTAAATTTCATTAACTTCAAAACATTACAATATTAAAATTTACACTATTAAAAGCTGATAAAAACTACTAAGTTAAAAAGACTACTAAAAACTACATGCCAAATGGCTACAAGAGGTCCTATATTTATACTACTCGTAGGAAGATTCTAGGAGGTGTATCCCTTGTGCTTCTTTGCTGAGGAGGCTTTAGCTTGTGCTTGTTGTGTGAGGTGAAAGCCCATTTGATCATAGCTGTCCATTATGAGTGTTGCCCAAGTAGTGTCATCTCAACCCTTGATCAAGTTGTCTTATTCGTTGGCCAATAGAGTAATTGGGGATTGCCAAGCTGTCATGCCAGCTGGGTTGAGGTGGGATAAGGTTTTGGAGTGGAGTGGTGAGAGGTGGAGGGGACAATGAATAGTACTATGAAGATTTTGGCGGGTTATGGTAGATGATGAACAGTAGTTCAAGTTTCAGGGTGTGAGTTTGTAAAGTTGTCAAGTTTGCCCCCTGTATGTTGTTGTTGCAAATTAAGTCCTTGTATTTTTCATCAATGGTCCCTGGAGTTAGGTCGAGGTTTGCACCGTTAGTCCTTTTGGGCTAACATTGTTAGTCCTTTTGGACTAACGGTATAAGGTGTAAAGGGTTGGGTTTAACGGGCTGTTGGTTATTGTTTGGGCTTTTTGTATGGGCTGGTTATAAGATTTGGACTTTGGGACTTTTATTAATTAACTAAGGCTTATTGGGTGGAGGGCCTAGGTGGGTCGGGTGGGCCCATTACGTCATTCTTTGGTGTCGGTCCGGTTTGGACCGTTTGTCTTTCTGGGTTGACTTTGGGATTTTGACTTTGGCTTTTCCACGCTTTTTATGTACGTGCTCAGTTTTTTATTTTCCGGGGTTTTTTTTTTTTCTTTTTTATTTTGCTTGATTTTTCGATCCTTTGTGGATATCGTTTCTACACCAATATAAGTGAAAAACATACAAATACATTGTATTTTGGTACGTTTTTGGTCATTTAGTCGATATTAATGGTGAAAAGGTATATGTGTAATTAAAACGCGATACAATCCCCCCATTATAAGAATTGCCGTGTCCTACACGCCAATGCTAATAAGTAAGCAATTAGAAAACTAAGAATCTTGATTCCCTTGACTAAAACCTCGAAGTAGATAAGCAGTTCGTAAAGGGATTTAAAGAGCTCAATAGTTTAAAGCCGTCTTTACCATTTTTAAATATTCTACACTTATCCTAACATATTTTAGTATTTTTAATATTAGCAACTAACTATTTGATCTTTCGTTATTTTAAAGTTTAGGGGTCCATTGAACAAGATGCATTTCGATCTGAGAAATGCCCCAAAAAAGGTATATCATCGTTCCACTTTTCACTTATTCCAACCAAGCTTGAAACGAAAATTCACAGCTAAAAATGAGTTTAAGATGCTAACACTACTCCTATTTGCAAACTGTGAATTTATTCACTCCCGACTGTTATTACATATTAGGTGTATGTGCTATTTTGAATTTCAACATGGTATCAATCATTTGTTTTGCCACAATTCTATGTTTCACGTTCCACCCCTTGAGAATAATGAGTTTGAATGCGGAGATCTCCCATGTAGCGACATTTCGTCTCGGCAATTCCCAAATTGCGGTTAAGTGACAGGGCTTTTTTTTTGACACCCCACAGAGTATAGTATCGGGACCTCACGGACCTTAGGTTTCAAAGACTCTCAGTTTCTTGTATACATAGCTTATAAAATAGAATAGCCAAAGTTCAAAAGCATATTTGAATTTAACAAAAAGCGATTTTTATTTATTAATTCTGCTTAGGGGAATACGAAATTCCTAGAAAAGTCTCGGTCACTTCATAGATATCGGTAGATAGCTCGTATAGCAATATTTGGAAAACTTACATAGGTAACTAAGTCCAGGTATGGTAAAGCCCCTGTACACAAGGCCATGTCAACTTATGTAAGTAGTAAATATCCTCTCCACAATGGGAGGGTGTTGGTTCTCTTTGTATTTTTCCACATATGGTTTTAATCAACCATCCATGTTTTCCATTTTACTTCTGCTCTCTAGTTCATCTTTTGTGTGAAGTAGTAATTCTTCAATTGGTTAACTATTTGTTCTTCATAACAATACCTGGTTTTTTTTTCTTTGTTGTTTTTGTTGCTTATTTTCTGTTGTTAAAGTAGCTTATTCACATCTTCCTTCTTGGCTTAAGAGCTTATTAAGCTGGCTTATTCGTATGGTTTACACGGCTGAAACAAAGATAAGAGAAAGGTGCCAACAAGGCGTTTGATATTTTGTCGAACCGAACTAGCAACTTTGTGAAGCAACCGAATGAGTCAATCAAGCATAAAACCGAATCGCAGTTCAAGACTTTTTTACAACCGATCTAGTCATTCGAAACCACCGAAACGATGTAGTACTTGTTCCTTGAGCGAACGAGGTTAGAAAATTCTTGATCGAACGAGTGAACTCGACTAGAGACGAAATGAGTGCATTCTATGTGAAATGAACGAGCTACTAACAAAGAATCCCGAACTGAGTGGAACATGACTAGAAAAACGAACGATGTAGTAACAATCTAAAGGACGCCCCCCCCAAACGAATTTTTTTCTTGATGTGACCGAAAGAGGTCTTTCTTGCTTGAGCCCGAACTAGTCAAACTTGTAAGCACAACCGATTTAGTATTTGTCTTACTTATAAGAGTTCCGAAACGAGTGAAACTATAAAAGAACGAAAATATTTACACGTTTTCATAAAATTTTGGATTTTTTCGAGTCGCGAGCGGTTGCAATACGGGGTGTTTTTACTTATTTCCATGTGTCGTGACATCTTTCGATCATTGTGGTATATTCGGATTTCACTCGCGACGATAACCGCATGAGCTTATAAATCAAACCGAATCAAACGAATAAAAACCTGTTTTTTTTTATTTTGAAAACGAAAGAAGTACAAGGGACGGAAACACGTTTGTTTTTTTCTTATAATTTGATTTTACATTTTGGCCCTAGAATTCTAAATATTTTCAATTTTAATCTTTGGTTTTTAAAAGTATATATTAGTCATCACTTTTTAAAACAATTTTAAGTTTTAACTATCATTTTCAATCAAATTTTATTTTACTCCCTCAACTATTTAAAATAGTTTTATTTTTTTTATTTAAGTTTTAACTTGCTTATAATAACCTTTTTTATATCAAACTTTTATTACAACTTTTAAAAGAACCTTTTAATTTCAAAATTTTTCATTTTTTTATTTTTTTTATTTTAATTTTTTATTTAATTTTGTTATTTTTAGTTTTCCTTTTTAGTTTTCAAAAATTTTCATTATTTATCCCTTTCGTGTAAGAAAATTTCACCGTTCATCGTTTTGCTTAACAAAATCGTTACGAAAGTTCAACGTTCTTCAACGACAACACGATTTTCAACACAACAACCCCAAATATTAATTATTATAGTTTTCGGTTCCTTCTTGATTTTGTAAAATACGCGAAAGTTTTTAATTCTTTTTTTCGGTTAAATCATGTATTGTTAAATTCCCTGGTGAACGTTAATTGTTTTCAAACACAAACAAAATCACGTAATCTACTTAAGATTTTAATTTCATTTCACAATCGAATTCAATGGAAATCTTGACTTTAATTCTCAGTGAGAAGAGATGCATAGCTGCCACAAATGCAAGACAAGCAAAGGAAATATGCAAGGAATCATTTCGCTACTTTATTACATTTTTTAAGGTTCTTTCAATCAAGGGAGGGATTCGAAGGGATGTGTGGCATCTATTTGATCAAGCTAATCAGACTTTACAGAATCGTTGTTACTTAACTTGGATAATTAGAATGCAAATCGAAAGAGAAGATTTCAAGAAACAAGATCCATGGTGCGTTTAGAGGACATGAATACAGTTTCAGACATTCATCAATTTTCGATACTGTTTCGATGATTTTGAGGGTGACAAAATGTAGCAAGTCCCTTTCTAGAAAAACATTGAACTGAGATTAACTATTCCGTGATACACTTGTGATCAACCTGGAAATCGTTAGAAGACTATTTGATTGGAAAGAGCAGGATAAACGAGAAAATACAGAAGGGTGAATGTAGAGTGATGCAGTCAAAGAGGGAAGGTGGATTCGAGACACAGCTTAGTGTGGTTTTGGTTGTTAGGAAAGCAATGCAAAGAATCAGAAAAGGTATTGTTTCAAGCTAGCAGATCGGGAAAGATCACATGTGAGGATGCAGATATCAAACTCGTGATGCAAAACAAACATTTAGTCTGAGGTTTACAATTAATGTTCAACATGATACTCTTGCTAATGACAACAACATTCTGTGCAATCTGAACCATTTATGACCACCTCTGTTGGAAAAGGTTGATAGGAAATATCATTCCTGATTCAACTAATTATGTGCATAGGGGAGGAGAGATTGAAACAGAAATGCTGAACAATGTCAAGTTTATGTCCTTTACTTGATCTATCATTTGTTAAATGACAAACTGAAATTTTTAAAACCCAATTTCGGTCTAAAAATATTTTTATCAAAAGACGTTATGCCAACTTCAAACGACTTTTCAAGAAGGAAACACTTTGTGTTAACATGGAACTTAATATCAAAAATCAAGTTTAAAGACGGGCAACACGGTCAAATTTTGATTGAAACAAGTAATAAAGCCAAGTTAACAAGGAAATTGAGGTACTTGACAGATCAATATTCGGATTTGGAACATAGTGTGCTAAATTACTTGCAGATACTGAGAAGTATGCATCAAGGAAAATGAACATTTTAAAAAGATTACAAAGATCTTTTCGATTCTATAAAAACAATACGAGTTCAGGACAAAAGCCATAATGACTCACTGATTGCTCAATAATAGTAAGATGTTGAAAACTGTGATTTTAAAGGATAGATTCATGGAAAAGGTTTTTGCGAATGTAGCACTGAAAAATGAATTAAGAAAGTTAAAAGGAAATAGCATGGATACTAAGTTTGCAAAACCATCAATCTTGGGAAAATCGGTTTTAAAAACCACCCGAAACCAATCAGTTGTTAGACAACCGAATGCGTTTAAATCTGAACGACCTAATTTTTCAAAACCACGGTTTGCCTCCCAAGTTGATGTGAATAATGATTTGTCAAAACTAGTCACTCAACATTATTTGCCTAAGGTAAAGGAATCTGCTTGTGCAAACCTAATCATATGATTGCATCTAGCTATCTAGGATCAGTTCTAAGAACATGCCAAAGATTAAGTTCAATGACATGTTATAATTACTATCTAGAGGAGCTAAGAAAAAGACACAAGAAGAGATTAAAAAGTCACAACTAGTGTAATGCCATATGCTTTATCACTAAAACACTACTAAGAGCTTGCAAATCAAAACCTAGGAGCAATAATCAAAACATCTAGGGTTATGCAAAATCTAAAGTTAGTTGCCCAACGACAACTGTTATGCCAATGGCAGTATCACTCTAGAATTCTAGTCCTTTCTCTGGACTTAATCACTTTGTGTGCTCAACTTGTCAAAAGTGTGTCTTTAATGCAATCATGTGATGCCAGTTATAATAAATTCCTGAAAGAAGTGATTTTCGATCTAAAGATTATACCAATAAAGACTTGAAACAGTAACAAACCCGTAGATCCAAACGAGTCTATTACTCAGAATACCTAGGTAGAAGATCTTTACAGGAATAGTTTTACTCCCAATAAGTCTTTCGTGTGCATGAGATCCGACGAGGTAAGAATTTTAACTACTGCTGGTCTTAGTGGGTTTCAACTGGAACGACATTACATCTAGCACAACAAAGGTGATTGTGAACTCCCAATGGTTTCAAATGAATTGTATCCCCTACCGTATAATGCGATCAAACTCTCAAATGTTCAGTGGCAGGTACTCTTAACTTAAGTGCAGGTACATTTTGCAATCCTGAAAAGGAAAGACTCGGAGTTTGTTTGCTGAAAAAGGTGATATATCAGAAACCAAGGGTTCCAGGAATTTATGTATGATGAACAAGGACAATGGCTGTTGATTACTTCAGATTCAACACGATGCTTATGATAATGGTGTCTGTAGACAACACTTCTGGCCCCGCTCCTCAAAGAAAAGAAGAGTGTACGCTTCAGTGCGCTTTATCTTCAAAAGAAGAGAAATCTTCTTGTATCCTAAGTAAATACTTAAAATCATAAAAACACAAAAAGATTTATTTTTATTTTTATTTTTATTTTTTTTATTTTTTTTATAAAATTTTATAAAAAAAAGAGAAAAATTTAAAATCAGGGACAAAAAACCAAAAAAAGATTTTATTATTAAAACCTTTATAAAACAAAATACAAAATTAAAAAAATGAGAAAAATACAAAAGAAGTTTTTCAATGGCATGTCTTTTGCAACGATAATATTTCTCGTTCCTAGAAATGTCTTGCAATAAAGACAGTGGACATAATTAAAGTTCGTTCGTGAAAAGTTCAAATGTTTTTCAAAACATGTCATATGGCTTGCTATTATTTCAGATTAGCAACCCGATCTCATCTTAAGGCAAGTATTTCAAAAAAAACAATTTTGTCCTTCTAACAGGAATTTATTCTCTGGGCTAGCTGGTCTTACTTTATGACCATGCAAAGGCTTGTGATTACTTTGCATCACAACCCGTGCTTCCTATATTCCATAAGTGTACGTCTCAGTGCGCTTATGTGTTAAAATAAGAGAAATCTTTCTTATTTTTATTGGTTAAAAGTTGGTTCATAATGAATCAGTGTTTTTCAGTTATCACAAAAAGATTTTCAAAGGACAATTCGACTTCTCAACAATGACAAACAACTTTTTAAATAGAAAGGGTCATTATTTCGAGGGGAGAAATGTCATCAAATAATCTTTAAAAAATAAAAAAAAAGTCTTTCAAAATAAGTCCGGGAATTAACGGATAAAGTTGTTTAATATTGGCGGATAATAATTTAAAAGGGAGTTATGGGATTTTAACTACACAAGCTTTAGTAAGTCTAGTGCTTAAAATTTATGGCATTATTTGCAAATTAAGACTTATTTGATTCTCACGGAATAGATTTAAGCTTATCAATTCTTTGAACACGATCTCGAGTATATGTGCGTACTAGTTTTGATGATTCGTTGGTATCGAAACCGAGCAAGGGGAATGGTAATTAGATATTCAAGAAAGTTATATAAGCTACCGTGATGATAGAATTCATAACCTATTCTTATTTTAGGTCATTCCGGGAAGACAAATGTCATATCCGCAGAGAAAATCAGTGTTTAACTTGTTACTTTCGGGTGCACTATTTCAACTACATGAGGGTAGAGATATCTTGTGAGTTTAAGTATGCATCATTTAAGATACTAGGGGGAAGTGTTTTGTAGAGATTTATTCTAAGCAGTGAGCGATTGGGTTACTGATTCAATAAAGCTGCTTAAACGGTTAATCACTAAGCTTATTCTTAAAAGAAGGTTAGAAATATGTGATAAAAGAGGTACACATAGGTATGATGTTTCCTTAAGTTAGTCAGTATTCTGCAGAAAGAAATGAGTACATTTAGGACTTAATTGACTTAGGTGTTTCCATTTCGACTACTTAAGAAGGAATAATTGTGATATCCGGGGACGTAGTTGGACTTGTGTACCAATTATATCATGACTATCCTTGAAGGAGAGGAAATGCGCTCATCTGGGACTTAATTGACTTTGGTGTTATGGTTTCGAGTTAATTGTGTACTTCGGTATCTAGGGCTTTTTATACTCAAGACTGCTTGATTGGATTGCGGCTTGCCAAGAAAGTTTGAATCTACTCAAGAAGGATTGTGGTTTTGGGGGAAGCTAAGACAACATCAAAACCGACACACCAACCTCTACAAGCTAATAGTTACATATGATTCTGTATTGTTTTATCCTAGAAGTTTAATAATGCAAAAGACTTTCATAATTGGAAAGATGTTGAAGCAAAGCTGAAGAGTGCTTGAACAGAGATAAGATCAGATTGACAACCTCTGGAAAGAAAGAAGGATAATAAGGAGCTTAGAAATTCGTTGGTGGGAGATTATACGAAGGAAGGACCCTACGGCTGCATCAGAAATAGAACCATTTGATTGTTTGAGGTTTTGTGATTTAGACATGTTTTAAGCTTGATTTTTGTACCATTAAGCTTCAACACCTTATTACAACTACTTCACAACATTTCTATCTTATGTTTTACATATATAAAGTCCATTAGATCATACTTTACTCAAGTGTGTTCAAGATAACAAGTTTAACTACCATTTTCACTTGTAACTCATAAGTTAACATTAGAAACCCTAATTTGCTCATAAACATGTTCATACTTAACCAACATGTTAGAACACTTATACATCCCTTTTAACATGATATTACCATTCATATGACATGTAAATAAGTCCATATAACATTAATCATAAGTAAATATCCATTTTACATATTCAAAAGTACCCTAAATGGTGATTTAGCTAAATATAACATATGAACACATAAAATCTTAGTTATGAAATGATTAAGCTTTATATATAACCTTGTGTGGATGAGTAGAGAAAAGAAAACCAATCACACCCTTGTGATTTAAACTCTTGGCTTGAAAAATTAGGATGAAACCCTAATTTTTCCCAAGTAAACCCTTTCTTCCTTTTCTTGATTCCTTCCTTGCAAATGGTTAACCAACTCTTGAAACCTTCTTAGAATACCTTAGATATGATGTGTGTATGCTTGTATGATGATAGAAAATCAAGCTATGGATTGCCCAAAATACAAATTTTGAGCCGTGGGATAGTAAGAGAGAAAAGGAAGAGTTTTGTGATTTTTCTTGTAAAGGAAATGAAGAGTATGAGTTTATGAACATAATGGCTTGCCTATTTATACTACTAGGAGGTGTATGAGATATTTTTAGGTGTCAAGTTGATTCATGCAAGGTGGCAAGGCTTGTTGAAGAAAGTTGAAGCTTATCTTGATAAGAATGGCTAGTCATGAGATCAAGTTGATGCAAGATGCATGTATGAAGATATTTGTGAAGGTTCATGGTCTTATCTTGGCCTCCTAGTCACTTATACACGTTCATATGCATGTGTATAAGTTAGGATATGTTTTTGATCTTTTATATAATGTATACTTGCATTATATGAAGTATAATGTAGTATAAATCAAATACAATGTATAATTTGTACATTGTAGGGTTTGGTTTGAATTCTTTCATGAAGAATATGTATAAAGTGATAAATACTTGAAGTTTTAAATAAACTTTAAGTATTGGGTACAAATTTTGGGTATTTGATGAAGCGTAGATAAGTTAACGTGCTTCCGGGTAGGCCTAAACGTACTTTATCGCGAAACGTAAACACTTAACGTAACCAATAAAAATAAAATGTGCAATGATAATAATTATCCTCTAAATAATCATATAACACTTGCTTGATGTAAACATTTAATTGTTTAATGCCCTTTTACATTGAATGATCATTTTTAGTTTACGCGATTTAGCTTATTACGATTTAAAAGCAAACGCGTAAAACCCTAAAAATAAATTGTGAATTACATAATGTCGTACAATGACCTAAAACATGAGGTGTTATAGGCTCCCTCATTTTAAACACTCTCACCCTCAATCCCCAAATTCGTTTAGAATACTTAGAATATGTGTTTTTGGTGATCTTGACTTGGCAAACCAAGGATCCAAACACCCCTTCAAACTGCCATCACCACCATTGACTACCACCTCTCTCCACCATCAATATCCCTAGGTTTTAATCCATCAAGGAAGTGTTAGTGAAGTGTAATTCAAATCTATAAGCGATTATGACAGAATTGTTCATAGTTTCTGGGTTTTACTTTGAATATAATAAAGTGTTCTTGGGAAATTCTTGTAAAATCACCATAATTTGCTCTTGGAGTTTGGTATAATCTTGTTTATCCTTTGAATACGATTATTATTGAATTGTTTGAGTTCATAATGTGTTTTATTACTTCTTTGATTATGGAGTAGTAATCTTATGTTTGTTTGGGCGATATGTGATCTTGTATATGGAGTGTTTGGATATGAGTTTATTGAAATGGTTAAACATGATTTTCTAAGTGTAAAGGCCGAAAGGATACTTATAAACTTATGTTTTATCATTCCACTTAATATATTGGTTATAATAACTTATAAAGGCCGAAAGGATTTGTTGTTATTAATCGATATAATCACTCGTTATATTTAAAGGCCGAAAGGATTTGTAACCTGTGAAATATTTATTTTCTAAACTTATAAACACTATCCTAAACACTTCATTGTCTTAGTGATCATTGCTTAAACAAACATACCTTAATCATTTAGTTGAATCATCCTTTTATCGATATATGCACGATTTGGTTAATTTGATCCGTGATAATCTTATTAACCTTGACACCTTAATTACAAACTGTGAATACTTTAATTCCCGTGGAACGACCTGGACTTACCTAAAGCTATACTATACATGAATACTCCAAGTTCCTCACTTCAAAATCTTCCTAACTTTGCTTCGTTGTTTGGCTTTGATTACAGACTAAAATCGTTGGAAGACAACTTCTCTGAACTCAGACAAACAAATCAATATGCTGAAGCACTCTTCTCCATTCCTGGCATCGTTGACCATTATCTAGCAAATAAAATGCAGGAAGCAGTAGATGTTGCAGTCCAACTGAAGTATGATAAAATTCGAGAAGAGTCTCATACTGAAAATCAACAATTCTTGGATTCAATCGATGAAGGAATGAAGAAAGTAATCAAGGAACAAGTCAAGAAAGAAGTCTCAAAGATTACTCCAAAAATTGAGAAGTTAGTAAATGAACAATTCGAGTCTGAGGTTCTGGTACGATCGTCAAAGGAAGCCAAGACGTCTCATGCTGTAGCTGCTAATCTTTCAGAAATAGAGCTGAAAAAGATCTTAATTGACAAGATGGAAGCTAACAACTCTATCAACAGGTCAGACATTCAAAAGCAGCTCTACCAGGCATTAGTTGATGCGTATGAAGCCGACAAAATTCTGCTAGATACTTATGGCGATACGGTCACAATAAAAAGACCTCGAGACAGTACAGATGATGATCAAGAACCCTCCGCTAGAACAGACCGGGGTCCAAAGAGGAAGTCAGGAAAAGAACCTGAATTTCTCCAGTGACTCAGTGAATCGACAACACGTAAGCGGAAAGACTACTTTACAGGTTCTAAGACTCACAAGAATCTGCTAGCCAAATCTTCTCTGGTAGAGGAACACTATGTAAACTAAGATGTATTTGAAGAACCCTGCACACAGGAGTTTGAATTAGTTATCCATGATGAACAAGCAGAAGAGAGATCCATCATCTTCATGACTGGTTTCAACAACCTAAACGTCTACCTTCTCCTGAATCATGCATGGAATAGTCTGTACCTGCTAATTCATCGTATCTGTCCAACCCTTGGCTAAGCAATCTGGCAAGAAGGACAGACCCACGAGAGTCATTCGATAAGAAGGAGATTCTCGCATTTCTAGCCAGTCTTGGTCACTCTAGAGAAATAAGAAAGATCACTGATGTCAATGTCAATAAGCTGCATCAAGGTCCAATATCCTCATGATCTGATGAAAGGAACATGCAAGAGCTTGACTGAACTTGAATACTTTTGTGAAGAAGTCTACAAAGCCACAACAGAATAATTGAACTGGATCAACCCCAAAGGCCGCCAATATCCTCATGATCTGCGAAAGCCACTACCGTTGGTTCCAAATTCTCAAGGTCGTCATGTCATACCGTTTCATCACTTCATCAATAACGACCTTGAGTACCTACGTGGTGGTGAGTCAAGCCGCAAGTACTCTACTTCAGTTACGAAGACCAAGGCTGCAGATTACGGGCATATTAAATGGATAAAAGACTTAGTGCCCAACTCAATGTGGAGTCAAGTGATAGTCAACTATGACAAATTCGCTCTTTGGGGAATCTCACATTGGGGAAAAAAGCGAAGATAGTTCTATGCGTTTGCGACCACAAGGGAATCAGCTTGTGACGTCTACTCAAAAAGAAGAATAATTGCTGTCACAAAGGTGGAAATAGTCGAATGGCAAAACTACAAGCATCTTGACTGGATCACTGTACGTAGGGATGACGACATTCTTTACAAGTTTTCGGATCCAAGACATTAAAGACATGCTGCTTCTTCTCGTACAGGGAAAATTGACAAATCTCAACGTTGAAGAACGTATTGCATTTAATGTCTCCTTAAGAATGTTCACAAGAAGTGTGGTCGAAAGCTATCAAAAGAAGCTCAACCTCACAAAGCCTGACACGTACAGATCCAATCTGAGAAGACGAGATGCTTATACACCATACTCCGATCC